>BGPR01004283.1:0-92205 GCA_013235015.1 Araneus ventricosus | reverse complement strand
AGTTGGCCTTGATTTAACATTGACTATTCACAAATTACCACGCCTTTGGCAGATGATCTGGGTTTACTGTGAGGTGTAGGGATGGGATATTGGAATCTTTTGTTCCCCTTTTCAGGGATGCAGTTGACCTTGATTTTTTTTCTACAAAGCTTGCCACTTGGGATTCTGATCGGCAAATTTTGGCAAAATGAGAAAATTCACTGGAAGGATTGGCCAACCAAATCTCCAGATGTAAATCTTAAGCAGTTTATCTTAGATGCTCTTTGGAGGGCAATTGCAACTCGTCTCCTCCTCACAGAACTATTCAGGATCCGAAAACAGCGTTGCTGGAGGAGTGACACTGATTGCCAAAGAGCTCATAAGTTTCCTGATTCCCATTAGAATGAATTACACTGCGAGAATAAGAGGAACCCATACCCCTATTGATTAATAGGGAAGTATGGATTCAGTTTTTTTGGCCGTTGTAATTTCTGTTTTAGATTTACCAGGACTGTTGAGTCTTTCTTACAATCATACGTGTGCACTACACGTTTCGCATTATTCGCATGCTTTTTTCAGCCTATTATATCAACTCGTTGTATGCTAATTTCATTAAATATGTTCAGTAGTGATAAAGATCCCAGACCAAAAGTGCAAATTCTTTTAATTTTGAATACCAATGTACTAAGTAGCTGTATACTATGATAGCCTCAACGTTAATGGAGAATCTCATTATTGGCTATATTTGCTAAATTGCTTGCCAATTGGCTGCAAGGTAAACCGTCCTTCTGCAATTTAATTCAGTAATTGACAATTCTTGATGACGTATTCGTTCTATTTGCAGGAATAACATCTTATTGAAATACGGCAGTGCAGTATATAAAACTCCTTTTCTGTGCTCAAACAGAAGGCGTAAAATGTGATATAAAATGTCACCATCGTAGTAGTTGGTCATTTAGAATGTTTGTCTGCAGTTCAGAACTCCTTAGACTCGAATTCCATTTGGGATTTCATAGCTCATTCTCACTGTCATTCTAAAATGAATAGAACGAAGTGCATAAAATTGTTTGTCCAAAAAATGAGGTATTCGGCTTGTGACAAACAAAGGATGCATAAGAAAAATGTGTTTTGTTTTCATTTTTTTCCTTTAGTCATTATAAATATGTATATATGATGATTCTAAAAAAACTGGCACAAATTTAATTTGAGTAGAAGGGAATTAAAACATGTAAATATTGTACAAGAATGTATATGCAGAAAAAGCATGTTGCGATGGTAGATAATGCTGGTATAAATTGTTATTCCCGGAATTTCGTGCACTATACATCGATACACTAACAGGAGTTCAATGGCATGCATTTTATGTAATTGGCACGCAAGATTTCTAGCAAAAGATGTCATTTGTGTGACCATTTAACAGACAAGGTAGATATGCGATCCAACTATTCTAAGTAGTTGTATACTATGCTAGCCTCGGCATTAATAGAGAATCTCGTACACCATGCAAAGTTTTATTCGCCTAAAGGGGAAAACTGTGGGTGTTAAAATATCTGAATATGCAAACGAAGCTTTATCATCGCCCTCTACCTCTTCGACGCGCCATTTCCGAGCATCTGAATTGTTTAATCTCAATCCTGACAATATAAATGATGAAACGTAATTTTAAATCGTGTCTGTGTCTTCTCTAATCAACCGGGTGCCATTATTAAATAGTTGGGTTTGATTTAACGAAAGTTTAACAGTACAAATTGCTTTACATATACAATGAATTTTACATCCAAAACCCAAATTTAATAAGTATTTTTCAAATTAAAAAATCAGCAGCTACCACTTCTGGATGGTGATTTCTTCAGAACTTTTCTTTTCCTCTCCTGCTCTGGGTCGGGAAGGTGACTTTCGTCCTCTGTTGAAGACGGGGTTGCAGATGAGGACTGTTTGTCCGTGCCGACACTCTGCCCACCCCCTAACTTTCTTCGCCTGTTTCGCCGCATTTCTTCCTGCCGACGGCCAAATTCGTCTTTCAACTTGTCATCCACATTCATGTTAAGGACAGATTTTCGAAAATCCTGCCAAGAAATGTGGAAGGGATAAATGTTTATGAAAACGCACGTATATGTACGAAAACACAGGGTTAGCCTAAATGGTTCATCGGGTTTCAAAACACTGTGTATTGAGAGGTATGCGACTAACAAAGACGGGCGGGTGATACATGACAAAATACATACACTCCCAAGTTTAAAAGCCCGCCTCGTGGCTCGCGTGTTCGCTAGATGGTAGGCCTGTAGCGGCACTGTACAAGAGGGCGGCAATGCAGGAGAAGAGTTTTTGCGTGTTGGAATATGTGAAGTGTTCGTCGATTACGAGCGTTCAGCGTGCATTCCTACGCAACTACGGAAAAGCTGCACCTGGTCATTTGTAGTATGTACCAGAAACTTGGCGAGTGTATGTATCTTTTCATGTTTCACCCGTCTGTGTACGTCGTATACATGTAAATGAACATTTCTTTGAAACCCGATGCATCATTTAGAGGAACATCCACAAATGGATTACTGTAAAAACAGGAAATAAGATGTAACTGAGTTTTCGAAGCGTGCATTTCCTACTTTATAATACGACGAAAATTTGGCTTATTAAAATCTTTATTCAGAAAAACGAAGACAGGTGCTAGCAACCGCTCTTTAAAAATGAATGACATTAGTAGCATGTAAGCCATAATAAAAATTGCTTTTCGATTGAAGACTTATGACTTAATGACTTTTAAACTTGATGTTTGTTTCAAGTTTTAGACTTAAATTTTTAAAAAAAATTGAACTTGCTTAACATTTGTAGAAAGTTATAGTTGTCTGTTTCTAAATATTAATCATTAATATAAAAATTAATTCTTGTTTATAGTGAAATAAGCTTTTTTACCAAGAATTTCATTTCAAAAAAATATTTTTGCATGAACATTTGAATACATTTTCAAAATAAATTTTAACAACTTTATATTTAGACGAAATCTTATGAATTTACCTTACTTTCTCCGTAAGTAAAAGATATTATTTTTAATACTAAAATATATGCATTAATAAGATTACTTTAGAAACAGAATTTTTCCCTGGTGCATCTAAGGATATTATGGATGAAGGCTGTGGTTAAAAAAATAAAAGAAAAGTAGTTTAGTTGGTTTCTTCGCATAAAAAGTCTGAAAAATTTAACTTACTTTCAAATTACACTAAAACTGTAACCATAATTAAAATCGTGTGAATATTTTATATAAATAGAATATAATTTGACAAGAAAGCTCTTATTAGGCTGTTTTAACAATTATATGATCCTAATTTAATGTAATAACTGATTTTTTTTAATTGCTGGAATTTTTCAAAACAGTATGAGGAAAGCAATTTATTTTCCCTAATTATTTAGTTTCGTAACATGGATTTCAATTGAAAAAGAGGAAAAATACTTTATTCTGTCCTTCTGCTTGTCTGGCATTAGGAGATGCATCTCTGGAAAATCCACCTGCCGAGACAGTTTCATCTACGGACAGCTGCTTTTTGCTTAAAGGGGGTTTCGACGTACTCTCAGGCGACTTGATATCCGTGCTGTAGCTTCTCGTAGAAGGTATAGAATACCTGCTGGAGGTAGAGCTAGGATAGTACTTATTCAGGTACAAGCTTGTAGGGCGTGAAGATATAAACCGCTCTCTTTTCTGAGGAAACTCATCAGCAATAACTTGACAAGAATTTTCACAGGTGTTTTTATATTTTTTAGGCTGAAAGATAAATGCACAAAATATTAATTATAATGAATAAATTTCAGCAAATATGAGTCAGTACTTAGCTGGTCGCGAATGTAATATAAAAAAATAACGGGAGGCTGTCTTTTCAAACAACCTCTGATGTTAAAGGCGTAGGACTTCTTTACTCGCGTGACTCTTTTGTTTCTCATAAGTTTTTAAGTTTAAGTAAGTTTTTTTGTAACTTCTGTTTTTACCCTTTATCTCTAAAATAAGACATTAGTTATGTTTTTAACATATGTAGTTACCGAGATATAGAGGATCGCGTCATCAATTCATGCGTATTTTTGCGATTCAGCAGTCTCTGAACTACAATTCCGATTTCCAATTTTTTTTTATTTTTGTTACTTCTGTTGTTCCTTTATCTCTAAAATAAGACATTAGTTATGTTTTTAACATATGTAGTTATCGAGACATAAAGAATCTCCCATACCAAGTTTTGTGGCGTTCTGGCATGTGAATCAATTTCCTTCCTGAGACCCCAATGGGAGGAACGTAGTCCTACATTAAAAAATTATAAATGAAAAATTATTTAACCCCTTAAGGATCACATTTTTTTTGTTATCTAATAAGATCACCCCCCTCCTGTTTCGGAAAGAGGCAGTCGTTTTATCTCATCTAAGAAGGCATAGAATACTTGAGATGCTTAGGGATTCTACGCAATTTCTGTGTCAAATTATAAATCTAATTAATGATTCAATTTTAGTTTATAAGCCTAGAAATGCGATAATTCGATGCACGGCAATATGACGGGCGCGACCGTTAAGGGGTTAAAACGCTCTCCCCCTAGAAATTGGTATCCGGGGAGAGTCTATATCCTCCTTGTCATTATGTCGCTGTGATCTTATAACATTAGGAACAGGATATTCGAGGAGAAAAGCTGCATCAACACATATGTCAAAAATGTTCACCGAAAGACAACAAATATACATGAATAAATATACAGAAGCCCCAAAGAGAAAAACCTCCCTTAATTAGCATTATTTCAACAAAATAATTTCATGTTTTCACAGAACAAAAAATAGAAATAATAAGTTTACTATTTGTGATACATACTATAATTAGCAGGATTGAGTTCAATGCTTCAATTAGAAATTTTACTAATTTTTTTAAATGGTTATTAAAACATTTAAACATGTTTGTTGAATTGTTGAGTTTTTGTTGTTGTTACTAATCCCTCTCTGTCTAGCGGCAGCTAGACACTATCCATGAGCCCACTCACCGTCAAGAAATCGAGAGCAAGCAAAGGATCCGTCTCGAAAGTCTCCCTAGATAGGCGAAGACAAGAGAGGATGTGCTCTGGGGAGGCACTCGCTACTCCACACTTTGCGCAGACCGGAAAAACTTTGTTACTGTGGCTGAAGGAGCAACTCCTCAGGTGACCGCTGACAAATCTGGACAGCGCCGTCTGGTCGGCTCTGTCACAGGCAAGGCCAATGGAGCCACCAGGACTGTTCCGCTTATACCAATCATGGGATGGAGGGACCCTCCACGTCTTTAAATCTTTGTTTTTTCTGATGGAATAAATATCGTCAAATGTTAAGGAGGGGGTTGAACACAAAGGTTCAGCCGTGCCCTGCTTCGCCAAATTGTCAGCAACCTCGTTTCCATAAATATCCACGTGGGAGGGTATCCATTGGAGGTGCACCTCATGATCCACGCCTATATGTCTAAGTAATTTGAGTATAGATATGCCAGTGCGATCGCCCACGTTGTTCCAGTCTTTCAAGTGTTGTATTGAACTTCGACTGTCTGATAATATCCATACCGCCCCGTAGTTGTTTTCATTCAAAATGGCCGTTGAGTTTTTATATGAATTATGATACATACCTAATTCTTTTTTAGTAGGTAGCTGTTTAGAGACATTTGTTTTTGCCGATGCTTATAAATTTTACGAAAATCCGACAGTGCATTGTCATAAAATAAATTTGTAGCTCGCATAGCCACTGCCTGATTAGGGTGATGCTTCTCAATGTAAGATGCGACAGTTTCCCATGCTTTCAGCATTTCTCTTACTGCGCTAGAAGATTGTCACTTTGTTGTTACTTCTTCCTCCTCTGTCAAACTCTCCTCCATAAGTTCTTCAGTGGTCAGCTCTTGGTTGTGCTCTTCCGCAAGCTCATAGATACCATTGTTATCCAGTTCCCTGATCTTGGCCAAAGGCACAATCTCGTCGATTATAGGTTACACAAGGTACTGTCTCACAGCCCTCAGTGTCACATTCAACAACACTCTTTGGCCAACGCTTCTATCAAGCATAAGTGAGGGTTATTTTGGTAATCCCATCCCATACATTTTCGATCATTTGAGGCAAGAAACGATGTGGAAGTGATATTTTTAATATTCTGTGAGAGTACGTTTGGCCCTTAGACACCGTGTTTGATAAGAACCCATCACTATAAACCATGTTTCATAAGAATAAAGGCAAAATAAAAGCTCCGTGGATATGACAGTAGCAGGCGCGAAATCCGCGACTTCCTCTTCTCATCACTTGTTAAGCGAGTAATTTTTTTAAAAAAATTATTTTGCTCGTTATGTGAATCACTCGTTATGCGAGGTTCCACTGTATATTATGATTTGAAAACTGAAATGAAAAGAGTAACTATCATTTTGAGAAGTGCATCTTGTCTTTAGTATATCGTCATATTTAGATGAAAAGTAAATTTCGGATTTGTTTTCTTTACTACTTTGGAAGAATAAATATTTCTTATTATATAAAACAACTAGCTGATCCCGCGCAGAGCTCGATTATACGCATACCATGATTTTCCTGACTTTCTAGAGCCAAACTGGCGATTCAACTCGCCAAGAAAATTCGTCAAGAGAAAAAAAGGCGCCATGTGGTGTGCGCATAACAGAAAAGTAGCCAATGTACGATGTTCACAGAGGTAAGTTTCATGATGAATTTGTGAACTGAAACGATTTTATCTTTACTGACGTAAACTATTTTGACGTTCATCTATACGTTCTCTGCCTCGCCTAAGCCAATCTGCTTCATTTCTAACTGCTCTCTTTTGAATAATTTCATCCAAAATTTCATTATGTTGTATTAATATTGGTTTTTTTTCCATCTTAAACTCGTTTTTTCCCCGAGAAAATGTTATTTTACAACAGAACGAATATAGTAACAGGCTATGACTATGAAGTTAAGCCTAACATAGAGTAGGATACCGGTTTTGTTCTGTAAACAAATCGATTGTTGCCATCGGCAAAAGAGAAATTAACTTCTTTTCTGTGTCACGTACCTTAGAGTTTTATATATATAGATAAAAAGAAAATGCATTGGTTACTACTGTCAAAAGTAAATGAAATTGCACATTATTGATTTAAATTTCCTTTCCAAATATTGTAGTGGCAGCTACTTACATTTATTTTAATCTTTTCCTTGCTGGTCACGGCAATTTTATTAGAACCTGTTGTTCCGTTAGTTACTTCTCTTATAGGGGAAGTTCCCCTGGTTACAAGGATTGTTTCATCTGGTTCCAAATCCGATTCGTCCGATTCAGTCTCTTCTTCTTCTTCTTCGGATTCTGATTCGTCTGTTGTGAAATCAGCTGGAGCTTTGCAACTGACCCTAAGGAAAACAAATACAAAACAAAAAACATTAGCTTAAAGCATAATTTTGGTGACAAATATGCAATCTATTCTTTTGAACTGAATTTTACATAAAATAAAATGACATTTCTTTGAAGCAAGTAGCCACTAAATAAAAAAAATCATCAGAGCGGAGTTAACTTTTCCGCACAATGAAATTTTTAAATTCAAAATTCTGCACATGCAAACAGGTAAGAGCGTGTTGAGACAAGGTTAAAGAAGCAAATTACTTTTCAGCATCTATATGTAGTTTATCATATATGCTGTGAAAGGGAAAATTTAACAGAAAAAAGTATCCTCCGAAAATTCTCCTCCGTTGAATTCGTGTATAAATCAGTTACAAGATTTTTTTTCGGTAGTAAATGCATATTTTCGATTTCATGACGATAATTCAGCTTTCCTAAGAATTCTTAACATAAAAATTTGAATCAAATTTGCACAATTCCTATTTCTGTATTGAGAAATATTCGATGTTTTATAATTTTCGCTTTTGAGACATTCGTCACATGTAAGGACAAAGTTGAAGCCTAGAAAAAGAATATTCTGTAACTAATGTCCAAAACAGAAAATTGAATGTTGCGAAAAGTAATAGTAGAAAAAAAGCTACACTGTAACATGCGATATAAAATGTTTTATTGAATTTATTTCTCAAGTACTAAGTCTATGTTGTTATTTGTAAGCTGTCAAACATTTATTTTGCAACTAGAAAATCACCCATCATGGTTTGACGGGTGCAAATTGCCTCTTCATTCGAGAGAATTCCCTTCAAATTTGACGTGTTTAAATACATATGTATGCGAGAGAAATGTTTAACATTGATTGAAAACAAATAAAATAAACATATATTTTGTGACAAGAAATATTTTTTTATTTACACATTATTTAAATATATCTTTATTCAAAACACCTCTTGGTAAACAACATTCCGTGTGAAGTATTTTTCGTTGTTTAATAATTTTCCTTGTACTTCAGATGCCTTTGTGTAACGAGATTGGGAATCCTAGACCTTGAAAGTGCAACATAGAGCTGTCCATGTGAAAAGACAGGCTCATCGAGGTAAATTCCAACATGATCGAAAGTTTGCCCCGGCGATTTGTTGATAGTCATCGTGTAAGCTGGAATTAACGGGAACTGGCGGCGGTTGAGAACGAATGGTAGATTCACTTCACTGGTGGCTAATTTAATTCTTGGCAAGAAAACAACATCGCTACGATTGCATTCAGATACAATTTGGCGTCCAAACTATATCACGCGCATGATATACTACTGACGTTATTTATTACTTTCTATTAAAAAACGGAAATTAATTTAAAATATGGGATTAATATAATTTAAAATTTCTCGGGAACTATTGATCATAGCGAGATAAATTTTATATCAATCGATAGACAAATTTATTTCACTATTTTAAAGCTATTAAATTTGAAATTAGAACGACAATTACTCTTTTAAATTTAAAATTACTGAAATTTAGGTTCTCTAACAATGAAATAATTCTGTTTAACGTCTCACAGTGCTATGGTGCGAGTTTTATTGTTAGTGACGTCAGAGCGTTACCGGAGGATCTGGGCTATTATATTAGTAATTTTCACCGTATATAAGAAAATTTATAAAGACCAAAAATAATATTAATTCTGCATTAAAAGTTTCAATTAATATTATTTCGAAATTTCAATTATTTATATTACTTTGAAAGATTTTAATTGTTTAAACGCAGAGTAGTACGATAGAGTTGTTGTATGGATGAGCTTTAAATAAAAGCTTCGAAAATCTAGTATCTTCGAAGTCTAGATTGAGTCGAAGAAAAATTCAATTTTTGTATCAAAATTGGAAAATACTTTTAGAAAGTTTTAAATTGGTGCTTGTTTCTCTAAATGTAGGTGGTCTAATCTTGTATTTAAGAATTTCCACACATAACAATTACTTAATAATATTTTTATTGTTAATCAGTGAAAATTTTATAATTAAACAAGTTCGCAACTATTCTCAATTCAGACGCATTTATGAAATTTCACCGGTTATCTTTGAGATAAATGTAAATAGTATTTTACACAATGGTAAGTGTTAATTCTACATCAAATATAATTATTATAAGAAATCTATAAATCACTGTAATATCTTTTTAAATGTGCCCTTATCATTTACTTAATTTACTGAACATATATTCTGTACATGTAAATATATATTTTCTTTCTTGAATTTCCAATTTCTTTGAATAAAACATTAAAAGACAGCATAAAATTCGAAATATAATAATTCTCTAATACTCAAGGTTACGATTAGAGAAACTTTATTATTGCCTTCAGTGAGTTAATTAAAAGCTGATGAATAAAAATTTCATATTTATTCAGAAAAAAGGAAGCATTTACTATACATTATCGGCAATGGTTAAATAATAAATAATTTGAATTTTCAAATGTGAGTCATACTTATTTCTTTCATACCTTGATTTGGAATCTGAATTGCTTATCCCATTTACTTTAGGTGTTACTTCTTCTCTGCTCTGTGATCTGGAATATCCACCATAAGTGCCATTTTTCAATGCTCCATAACTGTCTCTTCTATAAGAATTGTCTCTTCCTGAAATGCTGTTTTGTCTGGAAAGAGATCCAGAAATACTGTTTTGTCTCGATAGATTTTCGTTTCCAGAGAGACTGTTTTGCCTTGAAAGTCTGTCTGATCCAGTAATACTGTTTTGTCTGCTAACACTTCTTCCATATCCGTAGGACGAAGGACTAGTGTAAGATGAATAATTGGTACTAGGCTTTGCATTGTAGTCTGAAGTGTAACCAACTCTGTTCCGGTCGGAGGAATATCCAGATTTACCATAGTCAGAGGTGTATCCTGATTTCCCATAATCAGACGTGTATCCTGTAGATCTATCTACTGATTTTTCCCTAGAAGGTGTTATGTAGGAGGATCCATACTTGGAAGAGGATGGCGTGTAAGAAGGTTTGCTGTAGGAACTATAGCTTGGAGTCTGAAAAAAGAGGTGTATCGAGGTGAAAATATTGCAATCAAAGTATGAAATAAATGCGAGTAAAATTAAGAGTTATACATTGTCATATGCAAAAATAATAATCTAAAAATATATTTGTGTGAAAAACATTTGATTATGCTTTCTGGTTATGCTGTGTGGCAAGTAACTGACAGATAACTGTGTTTTAATTCTGCAAAAATTATCAAAAGGGAAAGTTATACTGATTATGTTACCAATACTTATAATTATCACCAACATTTGTTTTTGTTAAAGGACAATAAATCGATCCTTTAATTTTAAGTTTAAAAGAATATCTTTCATCATACAAAGCAATTTCGATATAAACAAAATATCGCTTTAACTTACTTGTATATCAGTTACATTAGAACAATAATTTTCTAAGGAACCATAAGCACGTAATCGTCATCGCTTCCAATTTACCTACTCCTCTGAACAACAAATAATAGTAATTATTATACTCTTAACATTTTCCCGCTAATTTTTTATTCTAAAATATATTTCAGTTGACTTTTAGATATTAACTATTTAATGAAGTCAACTCACATGATATCACAGCCACATGACAAGCATAACTGCGCGTGCCATTTAACTGCACGGAGCTTGCGCTGTTCTACAACACCACGTTTCTTTTTTGTCTCTTGATGCAGCTGCATAGTGCAAGATTTAATTGGATTTAAAATTTAAGCTGACGTGATACACCTGACAGTATTAACGCTGGTAATCGGAGAACTTTTTTTTTTCATCGTAAAATAGAACGGTTTAAAACTTAGCACCAGTGGCGGCTCGTCAGCTCAGAAACAAGCAGTGCTGCAGAAGTTGCATAGACCTAGGTTGTAGGAAATTTTGTGCTGATTATTTTGGTACATAACGATGATATACTAAGAATTGAAAGTTTTTGAGTTATAAGCAAAAAACTGGAGAAAATTTTTTTGTGTTTTTTGACTATAGCTAAAATTCCAACAAAAATTATTGGTTTAAAACCTCAGAATCGTAATCAGCACCCGAAAAAAACATAAAGAAGCAAAAAATTACAACTCCTCCAGAATTGGATTTTAAAAAAAACGACTTAACGACTGAATTACTGAGAAAAAGCGAAAAAGAGCCAAATGAGGAAGCGGCGCCAAATGAAAGCTGAAAAAAATGCAGCTCAAATGAATGCAATTTCAAGCGGAGAAAGGGTTGCTTTTCTCCCGCCTCGCGTTGCTCTTTGCGTTAATATCGGATCCGTAGGAGAGGCAAAACTTGATGCAGCTCTGGTCTGTCTCTCTTAATTCTTGATTGATTTCCCCCGTCTTCTTTTTACATTTTTTATTACTTTTTTGCCATTTTCGTGGATCACTGAATTCTCAAAGTGGAAAAGTAAGCCAATTAGAATAAAAACGAAAATACAATCTTTTAAAATAATTTCAAGGGGACTGCAGCTCTTATGGACGAGCCGCCACTGCTTAGCACCCTGCATTTTAGGATATAATTTCATTTTTTTTATATTTTTGTGATAGCAAAGAAATTATTGTGCTTTATTTGATTATCTAGTAAATGCGCTGCTTTGAAATCGAGGGCTATTTCATGAAGAATATTGTACTATTGAATTGTGGTCAGATGACGAGAACAACATTTGAAGTAACACTCTATTCTCCAAACTTCCACGCCACATCTTAGTGAGGAAGACCCACAACGGCATATTTAACGAACATCAAAGACCGCATACAAGGTGGATCTTACACATTGAGCTAAGTGTACTCATCCTCTAATCCAGAAATCGAGGTTTTTCCATCAGGTCACGGAGGCCCTATTAATGATCGCATGAAATTTTTTCCCTTACATAGATAAAATTTATGAAAAATAATGCAAATTTTAAAAGGAATACTTACCGTCCCGTAACTTCTGGGGCTGTAGTAACTTGGCCTCTGGAAAACAAAATAATACAAATTTAGTTTCAGTGCGAGCATAACTCAATTTGAATGCATGATTATTACATGTATTTATATATCGGACTTTTCTTTGCATTAATAAAAAGATGTTATATCACACCTAGTTGACTTTGTTTTAAATGTCTAAAGATTGAATAAAAATTGCTAATTAATGGAAAATTATTTGTCCCCATAAAAACTGAAAATAGGTGTGCATTTTTGTTTATTGTTGTTGCTTTCATTTCCTTCTTAGCATTAATACATATTAATATTTCATATTATTACAAACATGTAATGTCGCTTTCCCACAATGTTAGTCTTATGGCTGGAAAGAGACATTTACAGAGGTTCTTACCACCTATCGGGGGATGGAGGCCAACGACCCCCGCGACCTTGGCGTCAAAATTAAAGTCTTCAAAAGTGCTGGAATTTTCTCGATATCTCAATTAGGGACGGAGATATGCAGAATTTACTAGATGATTCTATGTGACGTCACATCCTGTCAGGAAAGGTATAAAAACCCGTGAGTTGCTGAGATAAGACAATTGTCTTTGAACGTCTGCGGAGTTCGAAGAATCTCTTTGGAGACTTGTTCGCCTTGCTAGTTGGTCAGCTGTTAGACGCTGAGCGCTATTGTTTCGTGCTATTGCTGTTACTGTTAGTGATCTGCTGCTAATTTGTACAAGTACTCTTTTTACTGTTACTTGCGCTTCTTGTTTTCCGGAGTAGTCGAGAATAAAGTGTCATTCTCCGTTATCCTGCTTGTTGGACTGTTTTCACCGTACACACACCGGACGATTTTTGTAACAATATTTATACGCAGTATAGGTCGTTTCGTCATTTGAACATGTCTTCTTCCCACTCCGTCGTGAGCTTTTATATTTTGTACTTATATTTTGTTACATCGGGCAGATTTTTCTAACAAATCCCAAATTATCACAAATACGAGGGCAAGTCATTAAGTAGGTTACAAACCGATTTGAGAGTTGGGAATTAGTAGTAAATTGCTTCCAAATATGTCAATAAGTGGCAGAACAATTCAACGGTATGATGTTCATTTCGAATTTATGAGATAGCAGTAGTACATGCGCGCAGATGCATTTGAAAATGGCAGCTGTGCTCGACGAGTATACGCTAGGAGAGCAACGTTGTGCTGTGCGTTTCCTGTGGAAGAAAGGACTTCCGGCAAAGGATATTCACTGGGAAATGCTTTCTGTTTATAGTGAGAATTGTTTATCCCATCAAGTGGTCTACTGTAACATTGTATCGAAATTTCGGGATGAAATTCAAAGAAAAGGCTGTCCAAGCCTGTTGACTAGAGGGGAATTTTGTTCCATCGTGGCCAAGCCTCATACAGCTCGAATATTTTAGGAGCAAAGTGACGAGTGTCGATGGTAATTTCTTCAATATCCGCCTTACAGGCCAGAGTTAGCTCTAAAATTTATCTCTTGTTTGATCTTAAATTGCACCTGGGCGGCAAACTTTTCGCGACTGATGTCGAAGCTGAATGAAAAGTACATAAGCGACTGAGACATCAGTACAAAACCTTTTATGCAACAAGTACTGGAAAATTGATAAAGATATGGGATAAACGTATGAATGTAAATGGCGATTATACTGAAAAATAAATATGCTTTTCAAGTAAATATCTTGGTTTCCCATTTTTTTTTATTGGCTTTTGTAATCTGCTTAATAACTTACCCTCGAAAGTTATCAACATATAAAGATAGAATATTTGATGTACTTGAGTATTCTTGAAGTATTCATATTATCTAATATTAGCGGTTATTTTGCAAGGAGTAATTAAACTGATCCTGGTGATAGAAATTGTAAAATATAGAAAATAAAATTGCACATTGATTTAACGCTATTGGCTTAATGTACAAAGTGTTTAATACAGATTTATTCAAAGTAATACGATTTATTGTTAAGAGAGTTAATTTTTGTACGGAACATCATATCTTGTATTGTGGTTTATACTGATGAAATCATAGCTTTGATGGACAGACATTAACACTCAAATTTGTATAGTTGTGTAGCTCTAGTACTGTCACATACAAATTGTAAATAACTGTACATAATCAATTGAAAACTTTATCATAATACTTAAATACTGAAAGAAATTTATTGAAGTTAAATACGACGGGGAATTAAAACAAAGACATGCCTTTTAATAAATTTTTAAAAGTATTAGTAGTCAGAATCAGCTATTACTAGGTTTCGATTTCTGGAAATGAAAATTATTTTCAAAGACTAAGAGCTAAACTTTTAGCCTACCAAATGAAATACTTTTCAGAGATTTCAGTATGTATCTAATCCTTCTATAATACGATAATTCTTTGCGTGTTTTATTAAACCGTGCTCAGCAAAATCAGTGCTATGTAGGAATATACAAGTTTGACGAACCTTACTAAGTGGAAACTATGTCATCAGCATATCGTATTTGCAGGAAGTTTGACTGTATTTTAAATCTGCTTTATTTTATAAATTTATACACATAATGTTGAGTTTCTTATGCGACCTTACCAGTCATTTACACTTTGCATTGAGATATATAATTGTCTGTAACCTTAATATAAATAAAAGTCATTGTGGGTATGTGGGTTTGTGGTTATGTATGTGGCTATGTTCCACATCTCCTCCTAAACCAATGAACAGTTTTTAACCAAATTTTGTACACTTATTATTTAAGACAAGGGGCAGACACTTATGAACTTTTCTAAGTCCAAAAGTTAATTAAACAGGCATTTAATTAGAAATTAACCAAAAGTGTTTTTCCGCCGTAACTTCGGAGCAAATCGTCCGACAAAAAATATTTTTATACCATTTTAAAGTTCAAAATGTTACCTTTTCAATGATACCACTTTCATATCTGTGACATTTTTTCTTCATTTTTTATTATTTTTTTAATGTATAATAATTGTTAATTACGCGCAGACGATTTTGAAATAATGCAAATTTACAGCTACTTCGTTGCTAAGCAACGGCTAGACTTTGTACTAATTTACCTTTATTTCTGAAATTTTTGCTTATTTTTATAAATATGTTTTACATAAGAAGAGAGTCAATCGTCAACTTTTAAAAGCCTCAAATCTAATTAAAATTTCAGTTAATTAGAAATTAAGCAAGATCACATTAGAAGAATTTTGGATGAATACGAATTTTATTATTTTTTTTATTCATATTTATTCTAACGCTTTTTCTCAATGAAAAATTTACTATGTAATTGTCCCAAAACATCCGTTAAAACCGTTCTTATACTGCAAGATTTATGCACAAAATTTGAAGTACTATGCAATAAATACTAATAATTTATAGAGAAAATTGGCTATCGACGGTTTTTACAAATCGTCTGGTTCAACTGATATTCTCATTTTAATTCAAAAACATTTCAGGCGATAAAAGAATTTTGGGTATTGTAATTTTCTATATAAAAGCAGCTAGTATAATAATAATTACAGAACAAACCCTCAAGATTCTGCTCTTGTGGCCTTTTGCCCAGCTGTCGAAATTTAATGAGGCATTTCAGTGCAAAAAGGCGCCCCATCCTGTACTAGTAAAAACATCTGCCCATACATTTGCTCTCTGGCTTACAAATATGTCAACAATCAGCCTTACTGAATTTTTAAACCAGTTTCCCTTTGTTTGAATGAAATTTATCTGAGACTCATAATTTTATATTTGAATATATCATTTTTATGTGTCATTTTTTAAAGTATGAGTATGCTTTTCAGTAGTAAAAAACTAAAATTTCGAGTATTAAAAGAGTTAATTTGCAGAATTATAAGTTTTGATATTCTATATCTAATGTCGTGAAAAATGAAAATAAGCAAAACTGGCAATTGAAAGACACAAAAAGTAATGGGAGCTTAGTTATGCGATTTTTTGTTTAATTATTCTCTACAGTGAAAGAAAAAAAAAGTTGTGGGAAGAAAAAAAATAGTGGAACTTAAATAGCTTTGGAAGACCGGAAGTGTAATTTGCTTTGTCCTCTCCGACGCGGAAAGAGCGTTATTTTTAACTGAGCCTTAAGTTTACACAGTTTGCAAAGTCAAGTACAGTTCTAGACTTTCGCTTGTGACGTCTGTCAACAAAATGCTTTCTTTTCCGAGAAATATACTGAAAGTAAGGGGATTGGTGAATCACAGAAATAATAATTTTACGTACCACGCCAAAATATAATGTATAAAATATTTTTATACATAACAGAATATTGGGTATTTCATGAAAATTTCTTTTCTTCATTAAATAAGCCTCTGAAATCATTGTATACAACTTTTGTCCAAGATGTGAAAATGTAGTGTGTTTGAGGAATTTTCATTAACTTTCTCATCAATCAGTGTTCCACGTCCTCCGACACGAAGATATTATCAGCAGATTGGGAATGAGGTAAAAATAAGTACAAGAAATAAATTGCGAAATAAATAAGGATAATAAATGGTCATCGCAATACCAAATGACCGCCATTGGAAACAATTTCAATCGATTTTTTTCTCTCATAAATTGGCAATTTTAATCAGCCTTTGTCCTTTATCAAATAATTACATGACATAAGCTGATGCAACTAATTATCCTAAAAAAAGTATTCTTCCGATTTCAGGTTCAAATAGTTTTTGTTATATGTTATGAATTATTTTTTTCATCATTATTTCACAAAATTAACAAATACATTAAAATTATATTCCACATATGTATAATTTAAAACGGTTGTAAAAGGCTTTTCTGTTTAATCGAAGACATGATTAAGTTTTCACAGCTGCTATAAACATGACGTATGCGATAGGATTCTTTCCACTTTCATTAGCAGATGACGCAACCTGTTGTCAGGGGGATTCCAACTGAATGACACCCAGTGAGTCATGATGGCACCTGTCCCACCACACCTACGTGAATTTGTAACGTAATTGTTTTATTAATAGGTCTTTTTGTCGAGAACTGTAACGTATACTTTGCTTTCAGGTTGAAAGTTTATAAACATTAGCAATAGTTAAAGTGACTCAAGTAGAAGAGAAGATAGCTCTCTCTGTGTACATGTAGCGTTACGAATTCAACTAACTTTGACTACTTAGAACTGTCAGTAGTCCTCGCGTTATTAAATGTGCTTTGTATTTACCGTATTTTACTATTATCAAAGTTGACTATTATTTTACCCTTATTTTATCCCTGGAAAATTATTTCTAAGATTTTCTGAAATGCCCAAAACCACAAAGAGCGCGTAGTATTAAAGAAATTCCTCTCTGCCAACGAGAGGCAAAGACAATGTTTAATACATTGCATTGTTTAGAAAGATTCTTTTTTCAGAGCAGAAAACGCTTAGCAGCGATTCAAATCCATATTTTCATACAAAATGATGCGTTATTCAACAGTGATGCAAAACAATATGTATTTTTCATAAACTGGAAGCTATTGCTTAGCAAAACCTGTAAGGCGAATGTGTCACGCGTACTTAGAAACACTTCTAGAGAAAAACGTTAGCCATTTTAACAAATTTTCATCACCATTTTAGCATTTTCAGATAGTTATTTCAGTAGTAACGGCTCATTTATCAGCTTCAACAAAGTTGTAGCTGCGATATTAACTAATATAAAAGAAATACTTTATGAGCAAAATGTGCAGTTTGGTAACTTTAATTTGAACGCTAAAACAAACGTTATATGAGTAATTTTACATAGTACAGAAAAGATACATATGAAAGTCGGGTAAGACGACGAAGAGTCTAAGATGACGAATTGGATTTTTCTCGAAAATTGCACTAGATGGCAGCCCCGATCCTGCATCATCAGAGACCTCTAGCGGCCAGCTACCCGTGTCACATCAAAATATTTCACCCGTCCCAATCCTGCATCATCAGAGACCTCTAGCGACCAGCTACCCAAAATATTTCACCCCGTTATTACTATGATTCACAGAACGCGATAATGTGTTTTTTAGTTGTTTCTATGCAATTTTTAGTTGTTGCTTGGTAAGGGATAGCGTTCACGGAATAAGTATTTTTGACTTTTACATGTGACATTCGCAAAGAGCTAATCAAAAAGTGTTCAATGATGTATTGTTTTAATTTTTCTGATGAGCTGATATCCTTCAATGTTTTTTGAAATAAAAAGGCGAAATCGGGTAAGATGACGAATTGGGTGGAGGGTAAGATGACGAACCCCGTAACACCTCGACTTCTAATGTTCTGAGTGTGAAGACTCGATTCGTTCATTTGAATTTCCTTACGTTGACGCTAATGACAATCTGGACCCAGAGGTCCTCTATAATGAAGAATGCATCATTTGCATTGAGTAAGGAAACACAGAATTTGGATTCCAGTGTTTCATGTGCAAGCTCTGGCCCCATTCCACCTGTACTGGATAAGACAAAATCCAAGCCCATGGCGATGCGATTTTTGTAATTGATTTCATTTCTTAAGGTTTGAATCTCAAATTAATAAATTAATTGATATTAAAATATTAATTAATATAAAATATCAGGGTCCGAATTTTTCGATTAAGCGTTTGCAGCAGCATCGATTCACTTTCAGGCTTATGCAAATTAGGTATTCGTCATCTTACCCGACACCGTTTGTCATCTTACCCGCACAATCGGGTAAGATGACGAAAAGGACTTTTTTTCTAAAATGAAATTTTGGGGTCTCTAATTTGAAAATAAATAATAAAAAATATCCCTTTAAAATATAGAGTTGAGGAAGATTTTTCCGAAACAATAATCCCCCTGCAACGAATAATGAGGTCAGGAAAAATCCCCAAAGCTTAAGGTCGCCATCTTACCCGACTTTCCGCTATATCAATGCAGTCAAAAATTCATGCTCTCGAGATATTTAACCCTCCTACGATTTTGTTAACCTACTAATTAGATGCCACCACCCATTTGGGCATTTTTTATTATTTCAATCTATTGAAGATGGTAAAGAATACTTGAGACATTTAATTAATTGTGACGTTGACTTGATTATGGATTTAAATGGCAAAAATTTTGTAATTCGATGCAGGTGTCAGACACGTTGTTATTGGTTGAGAGGATAACAAATGAACCTCTCTAATTTGAGTTGGAACTTTCATTTACTGCTTTCATTATTACATCACAGTATAGCGGAAGTCAGTTTTAAATGAAAGGCACATTTATCTCTGTCACGTCAATTGATTCTATTTAATGTCGATCGTACTGAGACGAATTTGGAATAATGGGTGGTGATAAAGAAATTAGTCGTGATGGTTCGTGCTCATTACATCTAAAATTCGTTCGGTAAATAATTTCTTTTTAAATGGTGATGGTACTTAAATGTTACCGGTGTCTGCCTGTTTCGTGGAATTATCTGCTCAGCAATTTTACAAACACTGAAGATTGAAGGAAATTAGAAGCACTGTGAGTTTTACTTACAAAAACAAATTATAACTTGACATTCTCGAATTCAATTGATAACTTTTATTATTCTAGAACAAAATAAGTATTCTCAAATTTCAGAAAAAGGCACATAAATGAAATCGATAGCACTATGAAGAATCAATTATTGTTCAAAATTGTAATTCTACAATTTACAGTAGTAATGATTCTTTATAGATGCCCAGTTATAATCCGGTCATCAATAAAAGAATTATTCTGTTTTTGTTCTGATTTATTCAATATAAATGGAGCCGGCTCTCTTGTAAGTGAACTCAAAATAAGAGTTGAAAAATATGTCAGCAGTTGAAATTAAATTTAGATTACGATTTTGTCTAATTCGAAGATCATTTAAAACAGACTTTTTAATTGTTCTTTGATATTTCAATTTTGGCTTCAATTATATTGCAGGATCAAAATATATCGACTGATGGAACAAAGTGCACGTTTGCTTTTCTTTGCCTTCATTTATCAACAAAAACTTGACGTGTACTAGCGATTCACACTTTATTTAAAGTTCTCGGCAAAAATCAACAAAAGGATGATAAATAAATAAATTTCTCATTTCTTCGCATGTATATCATTTAATTTAAATAGTATTAAATACAAACGAGAAATATCGTAACCATATAATCTTTTAGTCAATCTCTAGCAGAATCAAGTGCAGCTGCAATTTTGTAACTTGTCTGTAACAGGTTTAACTACAGGCAAGGAAAGTGAATTTTACTGTTTTAGAAATGTAAAACTTTAAAAAACCAGTAACTAACGGATATATTTATTTTACCTTTTTGGAATTTAAAGTTGCTTTTACCAGTTTCTCTTGTACCGTTAACTGTGCTTGTATTCATTCAAATCTTCTTTGTCTTATTAATATGCTGAATATTAATAAGACAGTATACGTATAAGTTTTAAATGTATGTTCTATGTTTGTACAGTTCCTCCAAAATCATTTGTTGTTTACAGCCTTTATATTCATAACGCTGATACTCACGTTTTTATACTCACGCTACTAGATTTTAAAAAATTTGAAACAATTGAATGATCTGTGGATATACCATCTATAGTTGCGGGGAAAAAAGATGAAAACCTTGACTTTTCTTTCGGGAAAAAAAGCTATGACTAATTTAAATCTTCATACGCTTAACACAGCACATGTGGCTAGGATTGTTAAGCAATTTACATATTTCTCAAGTATTTCAATTCTCCGAAGACGTTCTTGCGGTATATTCTAATTTTAGCTCTTATCCGAGAACTTGTATCGTTCGTGAGATGATGAATGAAGACTACAATAGTCACTATAAAGGAATGGAAAAACAAAACAAAATGTGACATTGCAAACGTGATTTTAGTCTGTGATAAGTTGGAGAGATGAAAAAGACCTCCTTTATAAACCTTGGCTCCGATTTGGCCAGATCTGTGGCCAAGTTCTTTGTCCTACTTTACTGATATTTGCAGAACGTGGCTTTCTTTTGTTAAGTCTAGCAGCACACATGACGCTTTCAATGGCGATTGAAAAAAAAGGGAAGAAAAACTCTTTCTAAACTTTTCCCCCGTGCTCATCAGTAAAGAGTTTTTTTTCTTACAGTTTTCTTTCAAATATTTTTTCAGCAACTGCCTTTCAAAAAAGCATAGCAGTACACAAAAGGCAGCTAATAATTCTAGGAAAGATGATGCGAATTTTTCGTAGTTTCGAGTCGCATAAATATTTATTTTTAATCGGGTGCTAACCGCTTAACTTAAAAGCCCGAGAATACTCGTGCATCGAGTGCATTTTTAGTCTTAAAACTAAAATTTAATCATTAATTAGTTTTGTAATTTTACACAAAAATTACGTAGAATCTATAAACATCTCAAGTATTATATGTCTTCTGAGATGAATGAAAACGAGCGCCCCTTTCCAAAACAGAATAGATCATCTTATTAAAGATAGATTTAATAGGTTCGAATCATAAATATCGAATATCGCAATTCGATTCTTTTTGTTACATACGACTGGTCACGTATGAAAGCCTATTCATTTTTCATTTAAAGTTAAACCATTTTTTTTTTACGTGGGAAGTAAATAGTTCCCATAAACTAAATTTATTACTTTAAGTAAAGTTTTATAGTAAAACTTCGATTAACCGTCCCCGCCCGGACCAGGGCTGTGACGGATAACAGATATCTTTTAATACAGGTGTACAGTGACGTGATTTCACTGCTGGTTTGTACGTAAATGAAATTAAAATCCTTTAAAAGTGAATAATACTTGCATATTGTATTTAATTTTACAAAACGTTCAATGTAGACTTCAATATAAGAGTAGTAATGTGCAGAAATGTACTATAATACTATAACGGATTTTTTTATACGATGACGGATAACAGAAATCTCTTAATACAGGTGTACAGTGACGTGATTTCACTGCTGGCTTGGTACGTAAATGAAATTAAAATCCTTTAAAAGTGAATAATACTTACATATTGTATTTCATTTTACAAAACGTTCAATGTAGACTTCAACATAAGAGTAGCAATGTGCAGAAATGTACTGTAATACTATAACGGATTTTTTTTAGACGATGACGGATAACAGAAACTGCCGGTTAAATGAATGACAGTTAATCTCAGTTTCACTGTAATTGCTAACGAATGCCAAACGTTGAGAACATTAAAACGGTTTTTTTTTATAATTTAAAATTCAAAAATTGTCTATTTAATCCACTTTATTAAAAAAGTGATCATTCATTCACTCAAACTTCGATTCGAAAAAAAATTTAAAATTTGAACTCATGATGTCTATTAGTGTTGTCATAAATGATTATCAAAACGTCTTTGAAATGCAACTGTTTAATATCAGAAATTAGATTGCTGAAATTTTTGTACATCACGTTTTCTTTTTAATCCTTGCATTGAGCGTTGGAAAGGTTAAACTGCATGACGGCATTGAAGGAGCGTCAGAACTCGATATACTTTCAAAAACATTCTATTTTTTTTTTTATTTTAATATATTTTAAATCTCCATTTCAAAACCTTTCCAACGATAGAAGTCTTTTTCTCGGGTTCATATTAGAAGTAAGTTAAAATAAACTTTTAAAAATGTAAGATTTTTACCTTTAACTTGAATTATCTCAAAATCGTATTTTTGAAATTGCGTGTATCTTTTTCTCAAAATCTGCTTTATATATGCTCTTGAAATTTTTACCACCTATTATATACATGTAAATGTATATACTGATGTGAAGTTGTTTTTTTATATTCAAAAATATTTCTTAATACTCCTGATCTCCTGTTAGAAAACGGCCTTTTTTGAATTCGTAGAGACATTCAGTAAAATTTTTTTTAAAAACACCAAGCTATATTAATGTAAGAATTTCATTTCAGTATAGAGATAAATGCCTACTTAAACTGTATTAGAAATTTCAAACATGTATCTGTAATAGATTGTGAGAAAAGGTACACAGAAAATGGCCAATTTAACATTGGCGGTATGGGGGGTACGGACTCCCCTTAAATTGCAAAACTAGAATCCATTACATTATTTCGTATAGCATAAATGATTCCCTGCATCTCTACTAATAATAAAGGAGAATGTGTCTGTGTGTGTGCCCGTGTGTTGGTCCTCTACAAGGCAGACGGCTAGACCTAGAGCTGCGAGATTTGGCACAAACATACTTTGAAGGGTGGTAATGTGCACCTCGGAGTCCTTTTTTAAAATTTTAATTAATTAAGAATTAGGCGAAATTTTGTTTTTCCTTAATAACTTCCAAACGTATTACAGCACAAAAATAATTTTTACACTATCTGAAAGTGCAAAACATTACCTTTCCAATGATGTGAATTAAATGGCCGTATAGTGTTTTCTCGAATTTTAATAAATTTTTAAAAATATTTTTAGCATAATTTATAACAATACTTTTTATTGTTTCAACGCCGTTTTCATTGTTTAAACAAATATTTAATTGCATATTTCTCTTCAATTGTTGTAATCTGAGATAGTATCCTAAGACATTTTGCTTTCATATTTTATTTCATCAAGGATTTTTGTGAAATCTGTAAACCAAACTCTCCGAGATATTGCTTTGCTTAAATTAAGAAACATAAGCTGAAAGGTTATGGTTGCTATGTTTTCATTATTTTTTCAATATGTTTTAATCCATCTAACATGCCGCTGGCCATAAAATGTGCCGCGTCTTTTTAATGTTGAAATCAAATGCATATTTTAAAGAGGATATAAGAAAGTGAAGATAGTGCCGCCAACGTGGAATTAGGGGTTACTGGACATGGTCAGTTATTTGTCTCCATTTGGAACATTTATATAGACAATGAACAGAACAGGTACACGGTCACTAATAGAACATGGGTTAAATATCTATCACAATCTGAAGTTTAAAATTACGTTGTTAAGAGAACCATGAATATAAAATGATGCAAGATTGAATTAAAATCATATTCCGGGCAAACAGGCTGGTCGCCGAAGGCGGATAGTATTTTAATAATGCCGCGAATATGGATTATCCACAAACATGAATAATACTATCTTTTATTGGATAGTCACACGTGGTTGATTGCTGATTTGAGTAAAGCGGCAGAAATCAGAGCTTTAATTTAACACTATTTTCTAACTAATTTAATATTCAAGATATAGCTCACAGTGTTTTTACATTGAGCAAGATGCATTTTAGATATATCGAATGAGTATCTGATGGAGCAACATAAATTTTGGACAACATTTTAAACACTTTTCTTCGCAATATTTTTGTAACATTAAATGGGTACAGTTATGCAAACGGGTACCAAGTACCAATTTTCGTGTTCACTATCGCAGACTGTGCCCGACTATCTGCAGTTTGCAATGCGAAATTTAATCCTTTGTAGAATTATTTAATGCAAAAATTAATTTTCAAAAACTGCAGCATTAGAATTTTTTTGCAATGTTTTGCAGAAACAGTTGCATGTGAAAATTATGTATTTGGGAATAAATTCCCAGTTTCAGAGCATACAGACATTCAGACAATGTGAATAAAATTATTAAATAAGTCAGACAATAATTAAAGTGTGCAACCTTAAATCATAACAGTATTAATCCTCAAATGAAATTTGAAAGCATGAATTCCATATTAACTTAGAAAAGAAAACAAAACTCAAAAGATTTTTCTCTATTTGTGGAATCTTTACATCATTCAGTGGTTAAGTGAACTTTATATGAATATATACACAAAAAGATATTTTAGAGGTAAGCAAGTTACGATCAAGAGAATTGAAAAATAAAATAAAATGATCAAGCGCATATTCATTGATTCTTATCCCCTTCGCTTACAACAACGTGTCTGACACGTGTATCGAATTACAGAATTTTTGTTATTTAAATCCGTAATTAAATCAGAGTAACAATTAATTTTAAATACAAAAATCACTTGGACAGGCTTAAATGTCTCAAGTATCTTTTATCATCTTAAATAGATTGAAATAATAAAAAAATATAGGTGGTGTCATCTAATTAGGAGGTTAAATAAATTCGTAAGTCAAGTGTTGAAACGACATTCATCAAAGCTACAAAGCATTTTTTTTAATTATATGCAGAGTTATTTTCTAACTGTAAAACAATAGGTCATTACTATACTATTTATAGCTCGAACATAATTTTTTAAACTCATTTCAATAAATATTTTAACCGTGCTAAAAATTTCTGTTCGAAGTATTTTCGAATCGTGCAGTAAGTAACAGCACATTACTTGAGAAACACATAAAATAAATTCTTGTCTTTTTCGTCTCTAAGCGAAATTCTAGGTTTCGCCTGAGAAATATTCGGCCTAAGTTGCAGAATACAAATGTAGGTCGGATTCGAGTTGAGAAAACAGTTTATTTCTGTCTCTCGAAGAAGTAGGATGGTGAAATACGGATACCATTGAACTGTTCTCGGCGGAAGATGAAATTGGTTTGTGAGCTAATTCTTTAAAAGTATTGTGTTAGTTAAACGTGCTTAACCTTTTTCTCCAATCCAACAACACCAAAAAGAAAACTCATGTGATGAATTCCCAGTCCAGATTTCGCATTCACTTTAGATGAAGTTATTTCAAGAACTCTAATTAAGCTATATTTAAATTAGTTCAGTGCAATGGAAGAACTTCTCTAATTTTAAATAACGTCTTTCTATTAAATATGACGAATTAATTAGCAGTTGTTTTCTGGAAGACTAGACAATGGTTAAAAAATGCAAAGGAAAGAGATTTCAAACAAAATTAACTTTCCAAATATTTAATGGATCGTTTCACTTTCCTACGTAAGTAAAATTTTCGGATGGCCAATGAGAAAAGCAAACAGATAGAATGCTGAAAGAAATATTTGAGTCTTGTTCTTAACACCAGTTGTTGACGAGACAAAAATAGAAAAAAAAGCAGTTAGTAACTCGCTAAACTCAAGTTCGTTTATTATATGGTTTGTTATCCATGTATGATAACGAGCTTCTTATTAAATAAGTTTCCCATTAGAATGGAAATCATAAGACGAACTAGACTATCTCTAAATTGATTTTATATTTGAGCTTAATCTAAATGAAAGGGTAATCGTTATTTATTTAGTTTTAAGTGATATTAAATATCGTTTCGGAGAGCCAGTGCCAAACGGTCGATATATCAGTAGTTAGAACTTTTATAAATGATTCTATCAAATTTTATTTTATTTTATTTTAAAAACAGGCATAATATGTTACACACAGCATCTATTTTCTAATGTTACAATAACTACTGGAACCGAATAAACTTACTTCAATCAAACCTTGTGCAATAACAAACGTGACTAATTTATAACAGTGGGGCAAACCATGAAACACAAATAAACAACCATGACACAGTCACCTGAACATTAGAAAATTCTTTTCAAACCAAAAAGCCAACGTTTCATTGAACCAAAGTGAAATTAGTTTCAAATGCTTCAACTGATTTTGTATTACTTATCTATTCTAATAATAGCTTATAGAATCACCTAACCTTAAAGATTTTTCCTATAAGCCTTTTTATAAAATCTGTTTTATTATAACCTTCCGTCGGGCTCAAGCGATCCACTAGGTATACTTCCTAACTTTATTATAATGACTTAAAATATAAACAAGGATTAATGAAATGTGTGGATAAGCCTTAAACTTTAAAGGAGATCCTTGAACTAGAACTTTTTGATTTTGAGATGCAAATATTTGGCAAAGCCATTCTTCCTTTTTAGCACTACGCATTGAGAATTTTTGAAGCTCAAAGTGTTAAACTGTAAGAAAATATGAAGCAATACCCTTTAAAGCCAATTTTAGACTATCACGTGAGTTTTTTCCAGTATTTTTCAACAGTTGGTCGCACAGCAAATCTTTTTCTGTTTGGAATCTTTCCACGAAGTTGAACTGAGTTGTCAAGCACTAGTGTTTTACGGAAAGATAAAATTAAACTGGCGACCAACAAAGAACTTCCAGACGCCTTCTTTTTCAATATTTCGGTTGTTTAAAAGTCTTTATATATACGTATACGGTTATATCTTTTTATGTGAATATATATATAAAATACTAAATATTGTGAAATTGGTTGCCTGAAAGATAAAACCTATTAAACACATTTTGTCCACTTTTTCTATGGTTTTTTTCTTGTCAGATGTAATTTATCGTTCATTTTTAATTCTGCTACAGTTTTTATATTTCTCATATGTTTCTTTTTCGTATGTATATTGCATTAGAACGCTTTTAATTCTTTAAGAATACTCTAAATGAATCTTGCAAACCTCCAATATCTTTATTCATCTGTTCATTTTTAATTTTAGATTGTGTAATTGTTCTTATATCCATAGTATCGCAAGTAAACCAGTAAAAGTATTTGTTAACGAAAATTACCAACCATTAACATTATCACGAAGACAAATCTTCCAAAAATTGTTCGTCAATATAAAAGTAGAAGCATAACACCATTTACACAACGTCATTGGTCTTCTTAAAATGAAACTGACAGCACATATGTTCGAAATTTAGGCTTAACCCTAAATATCATTAATTAAAACTATTTTATTGCTAGTTTTACTAACCATATTTAAAAAAATTGAATTAAATAGTTCCACCATTTCTCTAGTATACATTTTTCAATCAACTAATTAAAGAATTAAAAAGAAAATTCTCAAATTTGAAATTCTGTAACTTTTTTATACAGTAAGTTTACGAACAATTTTAAAACTATTATCAAAGAATAGTGATTTACAATATCTTTTGAATCCGCCTTTTGATGATTTCTTTTCGCGAAGTTCAACGATAAGATTTTTCATTTTAAGAATCTTGAAATTGAATTTCATAAAAACGAGCTGCAGATACTCTTTTAAGATAAGTTTCTTATTTTAGCCATGATTTCTATTTTGGCTTCCGTGTCATTAGTCTGTGAAGGCGGAATCGAGGCTGTCGAATAAAGAAAAGAGAAAACTATACGGTTGGGTCGGTTAATGAACTTGAACGACGTTCTTCAACTCTTCATTCTAAATGACACTTTTTCAGCTTACTAAACGAATTTTTGCACGAGATTGTGTGTTGCCAGAAGTCTGAGAAAAATACTAGTTCGTATTTCGTTTTCAAACAACGGTGTTAGAAAAGAAACGCTTTGACGCGCAAAGTAGTTATTTTAGTAACCAAGAGTACAATATCTCTTCTCTAAATAAATAATTATTTATAGAAGATTTATTATATTATAAACTGCAATTTTTTGGCATATCTGTAAAATAAATACCTGTTTAATTTTGTGTTCAATGATTTTCTGTGATAAGATAAATAGCAAAATTAATTGAGTAAAACATAAATATCTACATTAACTGAAAATCAGCAAAGAACTTTTGAGCCACGTAACTGTTTTGTTTTCTCTATCATCTAATTGGATGAAACCTTCTTGTTTTGGAAATACATTGTCGTTCTGATTCAACTAAGAGTCCCTAGAACATTTGAGTTTTTCATGGATCCAAGTAATTTTTGTACCCAGTTATTACACCTATGAATGACAATTAAGTTAAAATACAAATAATTTGATGCACTTACTTTTTTTGCTTTTGTTTGTGATTTGCCTATTAGAGAAGAAATTATTTCAATAAATTCATTGATATAATTTTCATTCTTATACGCTGTGCTTTTGGTTTTTACAGTTGATATCAATCTGCATTTCCATAAGTTTCTCATTCATGAATTCTATGAGGAATTCATTCAAAGAAAGTTGAATAACAAATTCTACTTTCTGTCCATAAACATTAGTACCTTCATTTGTTCACTTATATTAGCAATTAATCAAAAAATTAAATAAACATTACAAACATTGTTAATAAATTACAATTTCAATTTCCTTGATCTAGTTTTAACTTGATGATAAATAACATAGATACAAAATTTACAGTTTAAAGAGCTTTTTGCATATTGTAATTCTGAATTGAAAAGTCTACGCTGAAAAAAATTATAAAACGTTCATAACCCTCAGAATTTTGCAACAAATTCTATGTTTTTATAAGCATGAACAGAGTAACGTTCCAGATTTAAATCTTGTTTTCAATTTGTAAAGGTAGTAAATCCATCTGAGTAATTCCAGTTTCTTAGAAACATAAATACCGAAATATGCAATCCATTTTTCATTGAATAAGTCCCTTGCACTTTTTTTATTGTTTTATTTAACTCTTTCATCCATCTTTAATTGTTTATCAATCATGAAACATAACTTTCATTATATTGAATTCTATTCCTAAGATGCATTTTTCAAGCAATGTTTTGCTATCTAGAAAGACGAACTCGCAATTTAGAGATCTCGAAAATCAATACAATTTTAATAGATATAATATAGATTAATAACTCACATCAAAATGATCTCCACAGACATGACGAATGCTGCTTGCTGATAATTCCGGATTAAGCCTCGGATCTCTCTTCATCGCTTTACGCCACCTTTTGCGAATAACATAATTTCTTGGCACATCGATAAATTATTTATCGGGTGCCGTTACAGTTGTATTACTACATTTAGGAACAATACAATACTTGTAACTTGCAGACATTATTTTATCTGATGCGATAGTCGGAAAATATAGAGAAAAAGAGAATCTCTATAGAGAGCGAACGGGAAGGAAGCGTGTGTCTCCCCTGTCAGGCAACCTTGACGTCAGACCCGTTTCGCGCCAAAATGGATAGTTTTTCCCGCGAATTCTGAGAGACGAACTTTGATTGCAAATTTTAAAAAACAAAATTGTCTAGAATTTTTTTAATGTTATTGTTCGTTTCGAAGCATTTTAAATCGATTTAGAAAATAAAAAAAAAATGCGGAAGTTCCCCATTATCTGGTTCCATAACCTATTGGGGCTGCTACAAAGGCCGCAACAATTCAACTTACGAGATGCAGCCCCAAAAATAAAGCGCCAACTTCTCATTCCTATCCGGATTCCATAGGTAACAACTTGGGAGGACAACATATTGGAGAGCTGAATATTTTAGGGAGATAAAAACATGATATAATAGTGTCCTTTGGAGAGTAGGCATAGCCACATAATATCATTATCAAATCTTTATTAAGTTAACAACAGCGCATCCCACCATTATTCGAAAATGTCCAATGCTGACGGCCGACAAACTGTTTATTAACAAATTATAAGGTTCGCAAGGAATTTTTTCTCTTACTATAACAAACTTCACGAAAGAATCTGAAAAATATATATGTATATAACATCATAGTTTCGGTGAAGTGTAAAAATGCAATTCCAAAGAAGACAGCAGTCGTTGACGAACGATGAACAGTTTCTTTATTTAATTTATAGGTTTCAGCTGATATGGGGATAATTGAGAATAATATCAAGCCATACTTAAAGTATTAAGAGACGCAAAGCGCAGTCACCGGTAGCAAAGACAAGGCCACGCCGAAGCGGGCGTCTGGTAGGAAGGTTACATGGTTTTAGAAAGAAGAAGTCGCACCATCGCAGCGAGATTAAATAGTAGTTGAAAAAGGGGATTTTCCCGGGAGACTCGTGACTCGGAAGTGAAAGTAGCAGTGCGCTTTTTACGATGGAAGTAGAAGTAATTTAAAATAAGGTATCATTAAAAATAATAAGAAAGTCACGAAATTAGGTTATTACAGTTTTATTGCATGTATGTTTAACGCAATAATATTAGTCGCAATATCTAATAGATACGCACGCAGTATGAATCTATTGCCAGTTTTTAATGCATTACCATTTGTATTTTTCTTACAGAACGCTCATTTATATTCTCATTGGCACTAATTATAATAGTTATAAAGGAAAAATTGTCAAAACCGGACGATCATATCATAGAATAGCTTTCATATCCGTGAGATACATTGAGAGCATTTAACCACTTAACTGAATAGTTTTCTTTGCTATCTAATAAGATGACCCCTACTGTTTTGGAAAGGGGCTCTCGTTTTCATTCATCTAAAAAGGCATAGGATACTTAAGATGTTTATGAATCCTACATATTTTTGTGTCAAATTATAAAGCTAATTAATGATTCAATTTTAGTTAATAAGACTAAAATTTCGATAATTCGATGCACGAGTATTCTCGGGCTGTTAAGTTAAGCGGTTAAGGATGAAAATGGTTACAACCAACCGAGAGAACAGAAATGATTACTTAACTGGTATATATTTTATAAAAATAATATTTTAAAATTACGAATCAAAATATTGGTTGGGAAAGATTCTGATGCTATCTTTGTTCACTCGCGGCTAATGAAGATTTTGCAATAACCTTCACTTCGGCGGTATGTTTCAAAATAGAAAGCTATCATCTACCAAATCTATGCGCCGCATAACCAAAAGATCAAAAGCAGTTTATTAACTACCGATGTGGCATTTATTGTGTTAAACAATTCAAAATATTTCATATCGCTCCAAAAGAAAATTATTTTTTAACAAGAAAAATTTGAAACTGAAATTTTTTAAGTATTTTTCAGCTTTGGTGTTTTAAGTTGAATTCTTTTCAAAATGTGTTACAAGCACAAAAATTGCTACAAGTTAAACAATGTGAAAGAGAAAAACAAAATCGGAAGCAATTATTTTAAGCTGGATTAAATGTGCCCAATGGAGTTATAAGAAAGAAAAGAGATTTTATTTCTTCTCGTAATTGGAAAGTTCATTCGCAAACGAAACTCTTCTTTTACGGAATGGTCAAAGCTGTCACCGATGCAATCTGATGCCAGTGGAAGGGAGGTGCAGTTTTACAGCTGTAGCAATCATTTGGTTCCAAAGTGAGGCAAGGATTAATTAGAACTGCATAAAAACGCCCGTTTTTAAGAGATGGAGGTGGCTTTGGAAAGAACCAGATATTTGTTGCGTACTTCTATAATAGTATTAATATGGATAAACGGTGAGATTATACAATTGCATTTTATATTTCAGTTAATCTATTTCCTGTATTTTATTTCCTGACGTACAAGTAACAATTACTCAAAAAAAAGTGATAAGTGTCTATGTGGTATTAGACAATATTTTTTGAATTTATGCTTATTCAGCTGCTGACAACATTATAAAAAATAACATCCACCTCAAACTTAAAAAGAACACAAAATGGTAAAAGAAATTATATGTACAACTTAAATTGTAAAAACGCACGTTTTGTAAGACTTTTACTTTTTTATGTGCTAGAAAATTGAGAATTATTTTAAATTATGCAATAACTTGCATTTCTACCATTTCTTAGCAATTGAAAAATCGTAGTTAAGAAATTTAACTGCCTAAATATTTATAATGAAGCAGTTAAAATTGATTCTTTGAAATTTGGTTAAATTTATAATATGCTTTAAGATGACATTACATCGATTAAATTTAATGCTAAATTAGCCAAATTTTTACCCGTTTCTAAGCGAATTCATTATAATTTCAAAATATACATCTAATTTCCTTCTAACTATATGCATTAACTGGATGATATAAAAAGAAACTTTTTAAATTTTTTGTATAAAACATAAAAATATTCCTTTTAAGGAAAAAATTTAAAACTTACTATATAATGAAAGAATAATCCATTTTATAAGGGAAGAAAAATCGCTCAAATGTCATAAAATGCGATAAGAGAAAATATTATTGCGATATTATAACTCTCTGACCGAAATATCGATCTAAGGTCTTTATAACCACTAAAGTACATGCTAAGTATACGGGTATTCAAAAGATATTCCTGTTAGAGGGTTGAATCTGTTCTTTACCTGTTTGAAATGAAATACAAATCCAGTATAGCGAATTGACATAAAATCCGTAAAATATTAGAGCATAGGATTTTTATTTTGAAATATTATTAATTTGTGTCGCGATTTAAAAATCTAACTTAAAAATAAATTTTAATCGCCTATCTATGAATTATAATTAAAAATCATTTTTATTATTGTCTGTGCTTATATTACTGATCTTTTCCCTAAACAGTATGCATGCACCAAATATGTTGCGAACCAGACACTACAGCTCAGATGCAGAAAGTAAAAGACAAGATCATGAAAAACTATGATAAATACATTCGGCCAACGAATGGAACGAATACAACCGAAGTTCATACGGCGTTCATGCCTCGTCAAATCATTCAATTAGTAAGTTTTAACTTTTGTGTTTTGAGTTCATTTAATAATAAGTACAAATATTTTTCAGTAAATACAAGGAATTTTTCTTCACATGAGAATGTATTACTATAACCGATCTCCATGTTAATGTCAAGGTATCGGGCCAAACAATTAATCTTAACGTTATAGACATACAATTTCTCCCTTTCTCTTCTTAGTAAATTTATTTAATCAGTTTGTGTCACTAAATTATTAAATCAAAGATTGTTTGTCAAAATTATTGCATAAAAGTGTCTTTAATTATGAATCATCTTAACAAAATAGGCTACTTTGAAACTGAAAGAAAATTTTTATACCAAAATTAGAGATGCTGTTCAGTGAATTTTACAGAATATACTTTTATTTTAAATTTCAATTGGCTAAAGTAGTAAGCAAAATGGCTGGATTATTTTTCCTTAAGTCCACACAGAAATTGATACTATTTCATAGTTGTTAAGAAGCGAATTAACTATCATTATATGAAAAAATTTAATTGAAAAAAGACACTGGGTCAGAAAATATTTTTTAATATAAGCAATGGTTTCAAAACTATTACAATTAAGAAACAGATCTGCAAAAAAATAACTCCAAAAATCAGAGTTAACATTTTTTTACCGTGTTAAATAAATATTGAACCACATATGATTTATTAGTATTTTAACTATCAACGCAAACTTTAAGTAATAAAAAGAAAATTAAGTTCTGAAGATTCTTCGTGGTAATCTAGGCTCCCTATCATGTTGTCCCTACTGCCAGAACAACAATATCACAACACAGAAAATTACGTTTTTGAGTTAAAGACGCGGTAAGCAGACCTGTTCCCTGAAGCAGCAAGTAGGTACTATAAAAAGATTTGTGACGTTGTTCATCCATGTACGTATCATTACTGAACGTGCTTTTCAACACATTAATCGCCATATGAATCAAATGCGATTCACAAGGCGATCAAATACGATTCATACCTACTATATAATCGGATGACCCCCTCCTCTACTAGGCCGCGGTGGCCTAGTGGTAAGGTCTCGACCTCGGGACCGGAGGGTCGCAGGTTCGAAACCCGATTCCACTGAAGATCCGCCGTGTATGGGGCCTGTTGCACGCTAAATCATACGTAGTGGCCAAACGTCCTCCCGTTGGTGTGGCGCGGAAGTTTGGAGAGGGGGGTGCCAGCTCAGGTGTCGTCCTCGTCATCTGACCGCGGTTCAAAATTACGAGGTCCGTCCCTAAATAGCCCTCGTGTTGCTTCAAAACGGGACGTTAATATAACCTAACCTAACCTAACCTAACCCTCCTCTACTGTAGTTAAGAGATAGCAGAGAAGGAATCATCTAATTAAATAGATGGTTCGAATTTCAGACGTCAGTCGTGGCGTCTAACGTGTTAAAATCAATTATAAATTGCGCTTTTGAGTTGCTAAAAGAAAAACTCTCAACTCATTTGTAAGAAAAAATAGCATGCAGGCTACCCAAACTCAACGAAGATAATCCAATTTTTAAAAATCCAGAGAGAAAAGCAAAAAAATATGCAATAAACCATCAGTTCAGGAATTGCTATGTAAGTTCAACTTCTAATTGGATTATCCGAATTTTTTGTTATCCGAACAGGCACCGGTCCCAATTAGTTCGGATTAGCGGGGTTCTACTGTTTTACTATAGTAATTAGAGATAAATCTTTAATATGTAAATGTTTTCCAGAATGAAATAATCTGTTTGCTAATTCAGTGGTAATCCATCTGGGTTTATTAACTTTTCAAATGTATTTTCTGTCACTTTCATTTCAGTAGCGATAAATCAAATCAATACCGCATAAAATGACGTTTTGACGACGATTTTACAATTTACAAGGAAAAAAACTACAGTAGAACCCTGCTAATCCGAAATTCCGGTTAATCCGAACCGATTTCACTTTCGAAAATTATATGTAATTGAAAAGATTACCTCAAAAGATTTAAATATACATACTAAAAACCAAAAAGTACTTTTTCAGCATGCATAATTTTGTACACATTGAAGAAAATAATGCAATTCGCCGTAAGATAAGGTCACTTCATACAGGAGCACATCCATTATTCTACTGAAAAGGGGAGACATATTCTCTTTCTATTGCTTTTGAATAAAAGAATTCAAGAGATAGTAGTACTGACTACTTAAAACTTACATTTTTTTTAGCACACATCTTTTTCTTTTCTATTTTTATCGGAATTTCAGGTAATCCGAATTTTTTGTTATCCGAACAGGCACCGGTCCCAATTAGTTCGGATTAGCGGGGTTCTACTGTTTTACTATAGTAGCAATACCCGATTTTAAAATGTAAAATGAATCTTATAGTTAGATAATTATTTTAAGATAGTTACTTTTATAATAAATAAAAGTAACTGACGTTTCATTTTTATCAGCAGTAATCAGCCAGCAGTTTTGAATAAAGACGCAATGACATAAAAGACTGATTCGATTTTCTGTTCATGATATTACAGAAATTATCTTCACAAAGACTGGTTGCAATTCAACATCTCGAAAGATGTCTGGCGATATTTTGTTTCATTGAATGTCAATTGGTATATCATGTGGGGCCAATGGGATGGCAGGGAATTACCCCCCGTCGGTGACCGCTTGAATCCCCCCCCCTCCGTCGGCGAAAAATGAAGACTTTGGCAAAAATCTAGGTTAGGATCTGAGCTGGGTATCAAGGAATCTAATATTTTAAATCCTGTCTTAAAATTATTATATAGTAAACGGTCGAGATAAGCTATTTGTGTCCGAATTTGACGACTGATTAACGTTTTAGTCAACAGAATGAACCAACATCTATTTCACTTGTCTTCCATTCGGCCTGCAGTTCGCACCACATTTGGCAGAATAACCGACAAGACGACAAGTAAATCAGGTGTCGCATTTTGCCGACTATTTTCGATCGGCCGGCTAAAAGATCAATAATACGGATGAAAATTTGTTCTGTTACTTCCATCAACTGTTTCGATCACTTGTCGGTGGAATTATTAGTGAAAATTAAAGTATCTCTATTATGCAAGAGATACATAGCGATCACTCCTGTCAATGGCCATTTTTGTTCGGCGTAGATGTTTTAGGCCCATCGAACGTAATGTTAAAATAATCTCTATTAACGGCCACTGAAACCCCTTTGAGTTGTCGGGTTGGTTGCCCGTTCAACTTCAGTGAAATACATTCCTTTCGTCTCTTCTACCATGAACCTCTTACTAAGAGACAATGGAGGTAAGAAAGAACAAAAAAATTCTTACTCTCAAAAACAACACCGGAAATCAGATCGAAATTAATCATTACTTTCCCTATGTAAAGACAAAAGTGAATTTTGACCTCTACCGGGGTTGGGCATTAAGGAGTTCATTTATGTCTTTCAGGCGCTGATTCGAACTCTGACCAAAAAAAATGTGCCGCTATGGGTTGAAACCATCAGCAAATGAAACTTCCAGCTTAGAAAAAATAGATGATATTATTGCCTTTCCTCAACAACTACCGACGAAACGATTAGGGATATATTTTTCCAATTAACCCCTTACCAGTTTTATTTTCTCTACTGTCTAATTAGATGACACTTTCTGTTTTGGGAATGTGTTGTCGTATTGATTCAATTAAGAGTTCATAGAACACTCGAGATGTTAATGAGTTACTCTTCATTTTTGTATCGAATTATAACGTGTACGAATGACGTAATTTCAGACTATACGTGTAAAAATGCCATAATTCGATGCACGAGTAAACTCGGGCTAAACAGTTAAGTGGTTAAAAAAAATTGAAAAAGTGACCTCCGAAAGAGCTTAAAGATCCAAGCAGACACAAAATTTATCTTTTTTCAAAAGAAGAAAAAAAAGAGAGCGAGAGAGAAATTTTCGGATAAACTACTTTGGATCATTCTACAAAATTCGCTTTATGAGAAATGACGAATTAGAACTTGTTTTAAATATGTCTTTTGTACTCCTACTCCCAAACACGACACTCCTTTAGAGCGGTCAATTTCCATTGGAACACGGTGGGTGACCGCTGTAGAAAGGTTCCGTGCATTATATACTCTGCACTGGCCCTGCAACCTCGCTCTACAATTGAGTTTTAATATTTTATACAACTATTCTTAAAACTTTCACAACCATAATCTAGTAGGATATCGCTCTAAATAAAGTTTCCATCCCCTACAATAAGTATTTTACACTTTCTTGAAGCGCCTTGTAGATTGAAGCTCGCACCGATCAAAAATACTATTTTAAACTTGCACAATAAACGAGGATCATTCTGATTGGTTAGCTATGCTTGCAAAGTGAAAAGATGAATTGGTGAAATCTATCCAGTTGTTGAGACTGGGGGAGCATGTATAGGGAAGTAGTGTTTTGCGATTTCTCTCTAAAATGAAGTATGGAAATGGGGAGTCGACCGCTGACGATGTATCTAGGGGTCGTGACCTATCATATAAAATAAAAATTGTCAAATTGGATCCAGTGGTTGAGGGGACTCTCTCAAGAGTTTTTCTCACAGAGAATGCACTGTGAAGTAGTGTTTTTTTCGATTTCTCACGAAAATGGAGGGTAATGAGGGATAGACGATCTTTGATGATATATCTAGAGGTCATAAGCTTTCATTTGAAATAAAAATTGTCGAAATCGGTCCAGTGATTGGGGCTGGGGACTGTTCCTTTGGTTTTGAAAATTATTTAAAATGTATAGACTATCCGCTTTCGGCGACCAGCAGTTCGCCCATATTATTATTAGTTTGTGGCTCTGCTTGCAACTTTGCGAAATAAATTGGCTGTTGTAAAGGCTGAGATACACTGCCAAACTTTTATTTTGCGATATATTTTAAAAATGGAGGGTGGTGGGTGGCAGGTGGAGGGTATAATTAGACGTCATAAGTTTTCATTTGAAATAAAAATTGTCGACATCTGTCCAGTGGTTGAGGCTGGGTGGAAAGCCAAGTGTTTTTTTTTTCAGAAGAGAATGTGTAATGGGGAAGTAATTTTTAGGTTCCTCTCAAAAATGGAGGATAGTAGGGGGCAGACGGACCCCTATGACATATCTAGACGTCATACCTTTTACATGAAATCAAAATTATCAACATCTGTCCAGTGTTTGAACCGTTTGTATATGTAGATTTGTTAGTAATAGTATAAATATGTAAAGTTAGTAATTATTTCCACTTGCTTCGGTAATTATTTTATTTTGTTTTGGGATTTAGATAATCTACAAATTTTTTTACAATATCAGTGCGGTACACTTCATTTGCTACGAGATTTATGCTCATAACTCCTCATTTTCTATTATTGCTTGTCGTCCTGTTAGAGCACCGCTCTTACTGCACCGACATTATACGAATAGCTAAATATTCCAAATAATTCATTATTGTAATTGAATTCGGTAATTAATCCTTAATTACCTTTAATTAAATATAAAATTAATTACTGTGCGTTATTTTGAAGTTACCTGAATTAGAAAAATTTTGCTTGCCCTTCCCCATTGGAGATGTCTTGCCTCCGCGTCAGAAAATTTCTGCCGCCTCCTCTGGATGCCGCTCGGATCCGACTATTCAGGTACAAATCGCGATACATGTGGTGCAATCCATGTCAATTCAGTCGGCAACAATTTGGTGTCAGACATTCGGTTGCATACTCAAATCATCCCGGATTCAGATTTCGAATTCGCCCAAAATCCTGTGACCCATGTGAGCCAGGCTGGAACCAGGGATGTAGTGGAGCCGGAACACACCGGAAAGTCATTCCGGTCGCTGCTATTTTCCCCACGAGAAATAAATAAGAAAAAAATGTGAAAACGTCCTTAAAACAGCGCGATTTTTGTCACCCGGCACTGCTTTTAGAGCGTCCTGGCGCTGTTTATTTTGCGATTACACCACTGGCTGGTACATATTAATCCTCAAGAGTCAAGTTATTTTTTATTGCTTTTATATGTAAAAATATAATATTATCTGAACACACTAGTCTGCGGAAATCGCGAAAGTGCAGCTGGAGGATTAAACCTGTGGAGACTCCAATGTCGTCGGCGCGTTGACATGACAAGAAAATTTTCAACACCAAGTACGGATTATCTTTATCTGGCAGCGATTCAAAACTACGAAAATCACGATAAAACCACTGCAAACTTTCAAAGCGGAAGATATATATGATTATGTTACCAGCAAATCTATATTGATATTTTGATGATAAGGAATGGTCATAGAAAGTAATGCGAATCATGGAAAAAGACGTTTTGACGTTTGATGGCGGATAATATCTTTTAATGTTTTCCACTAAAGAGTCTTGCGAGTTAAAGTAGGTCGAAGTATTTACACTCTCAAAATTAAACAAGACAGTTAAGTTTATTTGTTTTTATTTAAAAAAGGTACGTTGAGTGATCATTTTAAGAACAAGGACTTACTGGCCCAATTTTTATAATTCTTCAATCGACACGATTTTAAAAGGCCGTGTCTAAGTTTTTACAGTAGCAAGAAACGTAGGAAATGAAATTCTGCTGTCTTCACAAACTGTTTAGTCTACTGTCGTTGCATTCTTTCTCGCCTCCAAAAATGTTTAAATCTCGTAGTATCGCTTTTAGTGTATGCAGGAAGTTTACAGCATTTATCTGTGATAGTTTCTATTCACTGCTTTAACAACCTGATGCTGATATTTTTCAACAAAGAAGTATAAATAACTATAAATGAAATTTGAAAACAACCAACCTACCAAAGGAAATTCTAAATTTCTTGAAAGTCACTAGGGAATAGATATTTTATGTTAAGGACATCAATCTATAAAATAAAGTTTACAAGTAATCATGCTTTGCTCTGTGTTGAGATGAACTAATTAAAGCAATTTAATAATGGAAGAAATTGATTAATTAACTTAAGTTTTCAATAGATTTTGAATCTTCAGTTAAACTTCTGCTTCTTTCGATTGCAATGCATATGCTTCCGTTGTTTGACAGCTTCTTCAACTAATCACTGAATACACCAGCTGAGAAATTTTGAATTCTCCTTTCTTAGCGAGTTTTATATTTTGCACTGTAAAAAGTGCATTTGTGAGCCATTATTTTCCAAAAGTGTTCCAAATATGAAAAGTAGTTTGGTATGAAGACTTAGTAAATTACTTTTTGCCCTCCGTATCTTTTGTTGTCTCAAATGAAAATTACCCACTTTGACAATATCTCTCTTATCTTTACTCTCGTAAAAGGTGAAACTGACCAATGTATGTAGGTTCTTCAGCGGTGGTGTAGTCGCAAATTAGCCCATTCACTTCTAGCAACATTTAGAGCGTTTTGCCCTGGGCGCCAAAATTTCATGTTGAAGGAAAACTTGTAACGCAAAGTACGAGATATCTCGTAGCTGGCAGTTTGGGTGAAGACGCTTACTACGCAATATCTCGTAGTTGGCAGTAAATGAGTTAAGCAACGCCTGAACGCTCGAACATGGGAGGAAAAATCTCGCTGTTTTAAGGAGGTTTTTATAATTTTTTCTTATTCATTTCTCATTTTAAAAAAGCAGTGCCGGAGAGACGTTCCGTTGCCTTCCGACTCCACTACATCCCTAATTTTCAGTAAATATGCAACACAACATTCCTGCATTGCACTTGTTGATACAGGCTAGCCACGGCCCATGTTTTCTGCTTTTTTAGCCATTTTTTTTCTTTCTTTCTAAGCTAAATAAAACCCAAATCAGCAATTAACTAATTCATAACTAAAAACTAAATACATAATAAAAATGGAATCAAACCATCACTGGAAACGTAAATATCATTTCTAACCTCAAAATATTTGCAAATTGCGACTATCCATGCTGTAATATTTCCAAAGAACAATTAATGTACTATTTCACGTCAAAATTCTGGCACCAATAACAAAATAAAATGGAAGCAAGATATTGATATAAAAATAATTGCATTCAAATAGCTATTTCTAGTTACCGCAGCAATGTTTATCAATTATTTTTTAAGAATCATTTCAGATTAACTCTTTCATAAAGTTGCAAACGTCTGAATTGCCGATTCGGTGATCTCATCAGCATGTAAATATATTCTATAACACTGTAAGAAAACCACGGGATGTTGTAAAACTTAATTGTTAGCATCCATTTATAGGCGTAGCGCCAAGAGGAAAGTCTAGTACAATCCTAAGTGTGCCGATGCAGATAGTCATCATATTAACTGATAAAATAAACCGAATTTTTCAAAAAAAAAAGAAGGGAGGCTGTCATTTCAAACAGCCGCTGATGTTAAAGGCGTAGGACTACTTTACTCGCGTGACTCTTTTGTTTCTCTAAGTTTCCCTTAAGTTTTTTTAAGTTTAAGTAAGTTTTTTATAACTTCTGTTGTTACACTTTATCTCTAAAATAAGACATTATTTTTGTTTCTAACATGTGTAATTACCGAGATATAGAGGATCGCGTCATCAATTCATGTGTATTTTTGCCCAACTTTGCGACTCAGTAGTCGCTGAACTACAGTTCCGATTTTCAATTTTTTTTGTAACTTCTGATGTTACCCTTTATCTCTAAAATAAGGCATTAGTTTTATTTTTAGCATACCTAGTTATCGAGATATAGAGGATCTCCCATACCAAGTTTTGTGGCGTTTTGGCGTGTGAATCAAATTCCTTCCTGAGATCCCAATGGGAGGAACGTAGTCCTTCGTTAAAATAATTACTTCTTAAGTGAAAATCAGTACAAAAATATCCTAAAGCGCCTGTTAATAATGTAAAATCTTGCATTGGGTATATTTACTTTTAAAAATCTACATTTATAAATAAGAAATGTTCAGTTAGATAAAATAGCCTGCCTTCAATCAACGACATCCAAGTGTATTCCCCCTAATTTTTATAAAAAGGATTAAAAATAGCACTAAGAGCTATTAAAATCGTCGGAGGTAAAAGATCCGTAAAATTCTCTGTGCAAGACAAAAGTCACGGCAGTTGAAAGGTCCATTCATGTTAAAATATCCTAATCGTGATTGTATTAAAGATTATATCCTGCATCAATCACAGGGAAAACTGTTCAAAAATCAAATTTCAATGCACACTTTGATCTTAACCAAAAGGCTGAGAACCCATACAGATTTCAATGTAATAATTGTTGGAGGCAAGTTCATTTATATGAAATGATTTTTTATTCCGCAGCGTAAGCAGAAATTAATTTGAAGATCAAATAAATAACACCATGGAATTTTAGTTACTCTCATTCTTAGCCATCTTTTAAAGGTTTCTTATATTGATACTAGAAAATCACCCGTCTTGGTATGACGGGTACAAATTGCCTCTTCATTCGAGAGATTTCCTGTCAAATTTGACGTGTTTAAATAGATATATATGCGCGAGAAATGTTTAACATTGATTGAAAACAAATAAAATAAACATATGTCTTATGACAGGAAATATTTTTTTTTATTTACATATTTCTTTATTCAAAAAACCTCTTGGTAAACAACATTCCGTGTGAAGTATTTTTCGTTGTTTAACAATTTTATTATAATTCAATAACCATGAAATTCTCAGCTTGTCAAACGTAAGTTAAAATTTCAAAGGAATTCTTTTTCGAAATTCGAATAAAAACAAAGCACTTCTCTGCTTGCCAAACGTTGCCAAAAAATATTATCAAATTATATCATCACGATTGCAATAAATAATGAGATGCATCGTGGCGTCCAAACTGTATCACGCGCATGATATACCACTGACGTAATTTACTACTTTCTATTAAAAAATGGAAATTTAATTTAAAATGATTAATATAATTTAAAATTTCTCGGGAACTATTGATCATAGTGAGATAAATTCTATATCAATTGATAGGAAATTTTATTTCATTATTTTAGAGCTATTAAATTTGAAATTAGAACGACAATTAGTCTTTTAAATTTAAAATAACTGAAATTTAGGTTATCCAACAATAAAATAATGCTGTTCAACGTCTCGCAGTGCTATGGAGCGAGTTTTATTGTTGGTGATGTCAGAACGTTACCGAGAGACAGATCTGGGATAGTATATTAGTAATTGCACTGTAAGAAGTTGCCAGTTTTCTGACAAACTAAATTTTAAATTGCTTAAAGAGAGAAATTAGCTATAATCAGTAGCAACATATTGTCTTTTAAAGCATTGTAACATTTTACTTATTACTTTTAATACATATTTTTTTAGTATTGTATGGACGTAATTCTTATTTTATTTTTAATTTCAGGATGAAGATCTCGCCATATTTAGCGTGGACTCGTATTTATTCATGGTAATATAACGATGAGATTTCCATCATACTTTTTTAAGGAGACTAAAAATGAAGTATCTTAATAAAAAAAATGTGGGTTCCTTGATTATAAAGTAAAAGAAAAAAATAAGTGAATATTTTTAAAAGCAAGGAAGGTGTATGAAAGAAATTCAGTTACTTTTATTTTAATAATTGTAACTTCTTTTTCGATATGTTCTCTAACAAATGAATATATCCAAACAAAAACCCAAATCTAGTACTCAAATCAAATGAAAGAAATCATTGTGACAATGTTGCAATATTACATTCGAATAGAAATTCCCGAGTTCTATCACTATTTTTCTAATTTGTTTCTTAATTCTGAAAATTTGAAACATTTGGGTGAGACGGTTCCTTACATTTATAAAGGTGTACAAAAAGGTAAAAATAATTTGTCACCTACTATAAATGACTATTTTATCTCCCAAACAACTTCAAATGCGCGTGTATAGTATAATTAATTAATTAATATGAATCTAAAGGGATTTGCCATCGCACGTTGCAAACATTTAGCAACAATCTTTCTCTAAAACTATATCAACCACTAGCATAAGAAAACAATGAATAAGAACTTTTTGCATGACTCTACCCATAATACGGAAATCAAATGTGCAAAATGTTTAGTTTTGGATAAGAGAATATTAATGGAGTCGTATTGAACGCTGTTGAAATTTCGCTTCCATGCGTTAATAACAATCGATTTGTTATTAATATTACTTTTATCTAGGTAAAGTAAAGTTTATTAAGTTTAAATAATTTGATCAAATATTGTTTGAATGTAAGATAATTGTACAGAAAAAATATCGATGAACTTAACATGATTAAATATTGCTTAATTATTTTAAATGAAAAAGACACATTCTTTCTAAAAGTTTTAGAATTCAACAGTTTTCTCTTTTTCTGCAGAAACGCTAAAGTAATAATTCTTTGACGTAACTAAATTTGAGCGTTAAAAATATCTGTAGAAACAATCATATTCGAAAAACAAATGAATGTTAAAAAAGCGAATTTATTTTTTTCCCCCAAAATTTGCCTCTCTAGTGGGTATAGTAATGGTATGCTCCGATGACGGTACGTATCTCCTGCGGGAAGGATTCGGTCGAGACCAGTCACGCTCATTAGGATTCCACCCTCAATCCCTGTATTGACGTCATGACGTCTGTCATTTATATGACCCCGGATACTGCTGCAGAGCGGGAGTAGTTCGATTTGAGGTTATTCAAAATTTGCTGGTAGAAAATAGAGAAAATATACTGTTTTAAAGTGCCCTGACATTCAGAAACCAAGAACAGTGTATAATGACATCAAAATCTTAATTCCTTAAACAATTTTCAAGATTGTCTTTGAACTATTAATCTTAGAACCATTTATAAAAAAAGAGATAAAATATTTCAAGTAAAAATTTCCACCACAGATTAAAATTGCATTTAAAAATCTAAAAAGTCACTGTTCACAGCCTAACTATGAACTTTCACTCTGATTCCACAAGCCATTCAAATTTATTAATTGAAAAGCACTGCTACTTAATGTATCGTTCTGATTTTTCTTTTATTTTGCCTCTCAAAATCTCTTCCTTTGTAGACTTGGTTGGATCCAAGACTGCAATGGAACACAACCGATTATAACGGTTATTTACAATTCCCAGCGAGCATGCTTTGGGTTCCAGATATAACTGTACATAACAGGTAAACGCTTTTGCTGATTTTATATAACTATTTATGCTAAATTTACTATAGAAATAAGAATGCTATTATTGTAATATTTTCTTTTTTCTTTTGTAATATATGTACAGGGTGCCCACTAAAGTCCCTTACCACTCTTTTACCTACCGAATGACTGCAGTTATCTTCATAAGAGTGATATCTAGGCATGGTAAAGTGACGCTTCTGGATGAAACCACTTACAGCGCCACCTGTTGGAAAACGGTAGAATTAGCGCTATTATCTCTAAAACGGTACGAGATAAAAGAAAAGGTAAACTACAAAGTTGTAGAGCATAATCGATTTAGTACAAAAAGACGCCTTGCGGTCGTAAATGCTTAGAACAGAACGCTTAAAATGCACATTTGTTTGTTCACGATTTCCTACACTGACACGTGACAAAACATTCTTAGAAAGAAAGAAAAACAACTAGTTATCACAAAATACCTATATTTTCAATGTTCAAACTTCTCGAAATAAAAAATCGAAAATAAAGGTATCTTGTGATAAATAGGGTTTTTTTTGTTTCTTTTCTTTTCTTTCTAAGAAAGTTTTGTCACGTGTCAGTGTAGGAAATCGCGAACAAACAAATGTGCATTTTAAGCGTTCTGTTCTAAGCATTTACGACCATAAGGCGTCTTTTTGTACTAAATCGATTATGTCCTACAACTTTGTAGTTCACTTTTTTTCTTTTATCTCGTACCGTTTTAATAACGCTAACTCCACCGATTTTCTCCAAGTGGCGCTGTAAGTGGTTTCATCCAGTAGCGTCACTTTACCATGCCTAGATAGCACTCTTATGAAGATATCTGCATCCATTCTTTAGTTAAAAAGGTGGTAAGGGACTATTGGGCACCCTGTATATATTGTTTCTTTTTCTGTTGTAATATATATATATTGTTCCATTTTGTAGTCACAGCCAACAAGTGAATCCTACTCAAGATGTTCTTTTAGCCTTCGATCAGACCGGCAGGGTATGGTGGGTTCCTCCAATACTCACCCAGACTTCCTGTCCAGTAATCCTCACCACTTCTACAGACCAGATAGAATGTGTCATTGCAATCGGATCCTGGATGCATGATGGATGGGAGATAGACTTCCAGCATAATGATCGGCTAATTTTAGACGAATTTGAAAATATACATCCCAGGTAAGACTTGTTTTTGCTTAACCTCTTCTTGGTCGGCGTCATACGTTCGGCTTTTTTGCACCCGTACGGTCGGCGTCGTATGTCATGCGACGAAGAGAAAAATTGCATCGTTGAAAGTGAATTCGCGCGTCTCGTTATATTCCGCGATTTTGACAATGTAAGCAATGAAATAATGGCTCTACTTAAGAACACGGTGCGGTCCGCCAAGTTGAATTTTTTTTCTCGCCAAATGTGGTAACCTTCATCATTTTGTTGGCAACCCTAAAGCGTTGCGATTTCAATGTGGTTTTTACGCTCTGATGGTCAAGAAAAGATTGTAAAGTTGTTTTCATGGTAAGATTGTAAAACCATTTTAAAAAGCACTTTTTACATATCATTAATAATTATTTTCATGCAGATATTTATTTTAAATAACTCAAAGCAATAGAATTGAAAAATATATTATCAGAGAACATTTTATTATAATTTAAAACTTGGGTGCATTGCAAGGAAAACTAAAAATCAAGGAACGGGATATCACATGTATGACCACCAGAAGGTCAAGCAAAAACTGCTTACTGACAAAAATATTTGGCATTTTCGAATTCAGGATAGAACATATATTAATTTTCAGCAATAAAAAAAAATGCTTTTGGGGGGTCGGAAGTTCGAAAAAAAATCCGGCCAAGAAGAGGCTAAGGTTCCTCCTGTATCGAGTTAATCAGTCATTTTAATTATTACTACGTCCGCTTTATTTTGCATCTATAAAGTGGGTATTGTCATAAAATATCTTACAATGATACTTTTAAGAAATTTCAGCAGAAATCTTTCATCTCAAATATATTTAATATATTATGCCGGAATAAATACATAACGATCTTACTTAGATTGATAATTCTCGACCAAATCTCGCTAAATCTCTAGTTTACGCAGAATTTAAACTCCATGATACTTTCAAAACAAATTTATGATTAATACTCATCTTGTAACATAATGATAAACTAGATTGTTGGGCTATGGAAGCATCAAAATTTCTTGTGTAACCGCACTGCTTTCCAAGCTCGCCACCTAGCGGCCGTTGGAGGAGACGGCCAGTCCATGTTCTGGAGTCGACGATTAAACATGGTGTTCTGCCCCGATGATTGTATATTTTATATGTCCTGAAGTGTTTTGTCCTTAATTGTTTGTCCCTGTATGTTGTGTCCTTTGGTGTTTGATTAAAAGTGTTTAAATGAATCAAATCCCTTTCTATGAATTTCTACTATTATCCCTAGCAGGAATTAAATTATGGCGCCCAAATGGTTACACTTGGATATTTGCCAGCTTTAGATAAATACTATTTTTACTTCCCATGCTATACCATCTTATCGTTAATTCATGAATTCATTTTTCAGATGGGAACTCATTGAATCCCAGGCCAGGGTTGTCCGAAACGTAACTTATTATGAATGCTGTCCTGAACCTTACTTGAGTATTCAAGTTTTTTTCCCGATGAGACGACGTCCTGTGCCGGCCATCAACGCTACCAGAGCTTCCTGCATACTGGTCATGCTCCTGACACTTTCCATCTTCTGGCTGCCTCCCGATTCTTCCAAGAAAGTCCTCCTCGGCGGATTCCTTTTCTTTTCCCTCAATGTCCTCCTGGTGTATTTGGGCAGAAATGTCAAGTCCCCAGCTCTAGTCTCTTCTGCGGGTAAGTTGAATTTTGGATTTAGACTGAGAAAAAAAACCTATACGACGTATCTGTGAGTTAGCCATCGAATTTCGTCTTCAATAAACTACTTCGGAATTATTCTGATAAAATTCTTTTCGCGCAAATAAGGCGAACCTTTAAAGTTTTCGCCCTTACTTTTATGATACGATCGTTTTAGATAGCCAAAGCAACAGATATATAATAAAGATTTAAATTTGTAATTGCCACAACATTTCAGTTTCTATATGAAGAGTTACCTCAAACTTGTTGATGCATTTTGTATCTTTGCTTTCTTAAAGTCTGCTGTCTCTGTAAATCGTGAAAATCATGCTTATACTAGTTAAACACATTTCAAAATACAGAATGTATCAGTTTTGAAAGAGTACAAGGGTACTCAAATCTTGATATTCTAAAGATTATAAAGTTATCTATATAGATAAAGTGCATTGCAAATATGCTCTAAATAAATATTGCATTCGGATTCTCTTTTGATCATTTTCATGCGTTTGCATTTCCAACATTGAAAGTCTATTAAGATACGTTGCTGATGCTTCATTTCTTAAAATACTGTAGTTAACGCTTACAGATTCTATTTCAAAATGCGATCAAAATTCTTCTGGAAAATTATTTTTTTAGAAATTGAAAATATAGTTAGTATATTTTATCCATAAGAATATAAATAACACATTTCGTTCCAAATGGCTGTCATTTGTGAATTAAATATTTCTTTTGTTTCAGTGTCATTTGTCCAAACAACCATGTATTTGGTTGTTTTGGCAATTCTCCTTCAAGTCTTCATAGTCATCAAGATTGCTTCTCTGTCCGGTCCGTCTCGCCCGTCGCCAGCAATTATACAATTCCTGACGGGACCTCTTGGGAAGTATACCTGTCTGAGGTCTCCATTATCAGAAGACAAAATATCGCTGGATCGCGTGCAACTGAAAGAAGATGCTTCCACTGTCGAATCTTTCACTGCCAGAGACGAGTGGAAGCTTGTGGCGGCTGCAACTGACAGAGTTTTCTTCGTCATCATGGGTATAATAATGATTGCTGTACACCATTTGTAACTGCTTTTTCAGATGGTAACCTGAAAGTGCTGTTCACTTTTTCTTCATCAAAAGAGTCCGCCTTGTTTGAGAAGAGAACGTGCAAAGCCTTGTAATACAGGCAGACGTATTCAACCTTCAAAGCACTTGAAATCTATGTTTATTCCTATTCTATTAATTGCCTCACTTCGCTAATGTTAATGGATGTTCTAATATTTACCTCCAACAAACTGTCTGATGTCATAATGTGATTTCAGTTGCAGAATCAAAAATTGTTTCAAATGAACTGTTAATTAAAATTTAATTTACAAAACCCTTTTTCTTCATTTTACTTTTGAATCTATATATTGAAAATCCTGAATGTTGTAGAAATCCAAGCAGTAGCAGATTTTGACAGTATGAGACCACTGGCGCAAAACTGTCTTAAGGCCGTTACCCTACCCTATGTCGTAAATTCGCAGTCGACTTAACACTGCGATGTATGTCGAATAGATTTTGAGGCCCCCTCCGAGTTTCTAGGTGCTTGGCCGCCACTGAACCCAAGAAGTGTTAAAATAGCCAAATACATGAATGATGTTCTTTCAATGTATCTCTTTAATTTATCGTTTTATAAATAAGAAGCTTCATAATTTTAGCGTGTACCAGATCTCAATAGAGACATCCAGAAATTTTCCATCTTCCTGAAAAATTTCACATTATCTTATGTCTTTCAGTTTTCTTTCTTACAGTATTAAATAAAAGGTAAAGTTCTTCTAAAATCATACATTAGCTGTAATGACACTTAATTTCATATCAGTTGATAAGAAAATGTTCCAGTTATTGATTTCTGACATAGGATTTTTTTTCAAAACTTGAAACCTTAAGAAAAATCTGATTTAAAATCACCAATACAAATTTTTTATAAAAATGATTGGTAGCTCTATTGAAAAGTTAGAGATAAGATTTATGAAGGAGAAACCCAGTAGTTCGTTTAACTTTTCACAATTGTTTTTCCAAAATAAACGTTACTTAAAACAATGATTTAACCTCGCACTCAGCCTAACAATCTTGGCGTTCTTCTCCAACAAAAGCCCGAACCGAAAGAGGGAAAAACGAAGCTATTTGATAACGTTGTGTCAGATTTATAAAATATTATCTTTTCATTCATAACTCATACTGTTAGTGACTAATTTTATCTTTTCAAAGAAATGACTAAAAACACAATATGAATGGAAAAAGAAATGAAAAGTCAGCAAATGAGTATCGCTTAAAAATAATTGACCATATGCATTTATTTCAAAATTTCATTCTTAGCCGTTTATAGATGCAAATGGCTATATGAAGCCTCTCAACCATCACTGTGAAGAAAAAGATTCCAATAATAGTAATTGTAATTTATTATAGAGTGATTGGAAAAGGTTCCAACAAAATATTAAAGATTATCCGCCTTTGGCGACCAGTTTGTTCGCCTGGAATATGATTTCAATTGAATCTTGCATCATTTTATATTCATGGTTCTCTTAACAACGTAATTTTAAACTTCAGATTGTGGTAGATATTTAACCCATGTTCGATTAGTGACCTTGGACCTCTTCTGTTCATTGTCTACATAAATGTTCCTAATGGAGTCAAATAACTAATGGAGTCATGTACCTCTAATTCCATGTCATCCGCACTATCTTCACTTTCTTATTCCTTTTGTAAAATATGCATTTGATTTCAACATTAAAATGACGCAACACATTTTATGGCCAGCGGCATGTTAGCTGGATTAAAAGATGCTGAGAAAATAATAAAAACATAGCAAGCATAGCCATTCAACTTACAGGATATATTTTTTAATGTAAGCAAAGCAATATCTCGGAAAGCTTGTTTTACAGATTTCACAAAAACTGATGAAATAAAATATGAAAGCAAAATGTATTAGTATACGATATTAACAAACAAATGTTAAATTGCTGTGTGAGCTATAATTCAGCCACTACAGTATATTATCTCAGATTACAACAATTAAAGAGAAATATGCAATTAAATATTTGTTTAAACAATGAAAACGGTTTGAGAGGCGTTGCCACAATGAAAAGTAATGTTGTAAACTATGCCAAAAATTTTTTAATTTATTAAAATTTGAAAAAACATTGTACTATAACTTAACTGATATCATTGGAAAGGTAATTTTTTGAACTTTCAGATGGTGTAAAAATGATTTTTGTGCTGTAATATTTTCGGAAGTTATTAAGGAAAAACGCCAAACTTTCTCTTAATTTTTAATTATTTAAAATGTTAATTAAAATTTTTAAAAAACGCTCCGAGGTGTGCCTTACCACTCTCAAAAGTATGTTTGTGCCAAATTTCGTAGCTCTAGGTCCAGCGGTCTGACCTGTAGAGCGCCAACACACACAGAGACAGACACACACAAAAACATTCTTCTTTATTATTAATAGAGATAAATTGGCAATCTGAAACAAATCGATTTTACATAGAAATCTATAGGCAGAATTGTCATAAGTGCTGCATAGTGTGTTTGGCTTAAAGTGAGTTTATTAATTCCGGTTGTACGACATAAATAAAACAGGTTTTATTTCACAGCAATGCTCAGATCCCAGACATCATCAAGCACTCTTTAGGGTCGATAACTGGGAGAGATCCAGTCAGAGAACCTTCGGTACAAACGCGTAACTAGTTCACGGTAGGGCACGTGTCTGGAAATCTTTCAGGATACAAAACGCATCACTGCTCGCCTATTTTAATTAGTTGAATGCATATCTGCCATCTTAGCATTGCTGTCCAACTACATCTTACATTAACCCTCAAAGGCCCAGTGTTGCCTTTAAGCAACATACCCAATTTTCTCTTCTAAAATCTTGAGAATAAGACTGAAGCTCTAATGCCGGTTGTTGCCAATAGGATATATACTGAAATTTTTATTAAATCAATTTGCAAAATATAGATGGCAGCCTGAGTGCCGATAAAAAAATAAAAATAAATTGACGTTTTTCCCCTGATGCTGCACCTTTTCAGCTTTGGCTGTACGTTTGAGAATACCATATTTTATTCTACAATGTTGAAAGAAATTCCTTATCCTCATTATTATTTATTAAAATTCATCTGTGTTTGACATTATAAAAGTTTATCAAGGAAACTGTTTTTTGAAATAAAGCCGAGTGTCGTCAGTTGGTAACAAACTGTTTTTTAACCATAAACCGTACTTAAAACAAAATAGAATTTTTAAAGTATTTTTCCCATGTTTTATTCAAGAAATGAATGTCAAGAAACATTTTAAAATCATTTTTTTAAAAATCCGGGCTTTTAAGGGTTAACTATGTCTTGGAACCGGAATAATTCTGGAATTGAGTAGATCAAACAATGCTCTCCATCAAGCACAAGTTTCCGCTAATATATTTCTATGTAATAATGGTTTTGTTTTGTATGCCTGTCCTTAAAAGATTCTCGGGGCCCTTTTAAATCATCCTGCATATCGCATATATCGTCGATATAAATGCTAACTATCGAATGTGCTATATAATTCTATAATATGGTTAGCATTTGTACCGACGATATGACTCGACAAAAAGGTGATTCGACAGCTTGTTACATCATAAGAGGAGTCTCACACACAAAACTGCGAATGTTGTATTTGTTAAGAGAAATAATAAAGTGAATTATTATAAAAGTGAAGAATTCGTTGAATCAATTGAAAAAATCATTGTTTCGGCGAAAATGTATCTAATCGATACTCAAAACGAAAGATTTGATGATTTCGGCTCAAAGAATCGGGTAATAGTATAAGAAAATAAATTATAAGGGTTTACATATCGCTGAATTCTCGAGACAAATATGTGATTTATAAGTTACTGAAAAAAAATTGAAAACCAAAAGGGCACAATCTCACAAGGGAAAGAGCACAAGATTTTGCCTTATCTTTTAAATAAATAAATCCTTAAGATTTAAAAATTATAAAATGGATTTCATAAGCATTCTATGAAGTAGTGTTCCTTAAACATCCGTAGACTATCGATATTATCGAAACCAAGTCGATAGTATCTGGTTTTTGGAACTATCGACAGAAACAATCGATAGTATCGATATTTTTCACTACCGGGCAATAGCGTTTTCAGTTGATAGTTTTAAAACTATCGAGTGGAACTATCGATAATTTCTAAACTATCGACTGGAAGAAAACCTATCGACAGTATCGCTGGGGAGAAAACTATCGATAGTTTGGGGGAACTATCGACTGCACTATTGGTAGTTGAACTATCTATGTTTAAGGAACACTATTATGAAGCTTTCTGCTAACATGAGAGACTTCTTTTTCTTCAGCTTTATCTACACTCAGACGTACAGATGTCGAATAAATACCGTTTACTCCTGGGTGCGAAGCCAAAACGATCAATTGACAGAAGAATTGAAACTATTTTAAAACTTGGCATCTGTTTCGATTCTTATTCCCATTCCTCCATCACTGGAAAAAAAATTATTTACAGCAATTTATGCGCCGAAATTTTGATTCCTCATCCCAAATTTGTGTGCTGTTTAAATTGTAAGATGTTTAATCACAAAAACGGGAAAAAAAAGAATTTAAAAAAATCCGAATATCACATTCATTTCAGTTTTTCTGAAAGCCCATGAAATCATGATTTGCTCAAATGCAAATCTTATCCCTCAGATCCTTATATCGTTTCCTATAACATATTGGTGATTGAATGGATGGATTTCAACCCATAATGATGTAAGCAAATGGGTCCTAAAGCTAAGACATGATCCGAGCAACTAATATGCTGTAATTATCTACAAAATCAGGTAAATAATGTAAGATGGCAATAGAATTCATCAAAAAATTTATGGCAAGACTAATTAATTTAAAATCTCTTCTTGATAATCTGAAAAATTTCAACACAATTCACAAAAAATTGAATAAAAACTACTATTTCGATATGAGAGAAATTATATACATTCATACCAAAAACCTCACGTTATATTGTTTTCAAATAACTGACCGTTATGTCAGTATTATTCTGTATTAAATTTATCTTATGAATTCTGAAAATACGGATTTTTTTATGATAAGAAGAAAGATATGCAAATTTATATTGAGATGAAAATCTTTCCTTCATTGTGAAGTGTAAATTTAAATATCTAACTGGCATCCATATCATTTTATAAAAAAATGAGCTGAAAAATATTATTTTCTGTTTTTATATGAGTTTTATAACAGAAACTGAGCATCGCAAGCCACATGATTTAAAATTACTCAAAGGAGCTGAAACACTTTAACTCAAACTACCAAGCTTCAACAGCCATTGCTCGGGAAAAATGCATCTTATTCACAAGAGGTTGGTATTTATGTTGCTGTATTCCAAACAGCAAATGTTTCTCAGCACATCTGTTCTTACTTCCTTTTTTGAAAGAAATTGCCACAATTTTCGGCCTACTATGCCCTTATAGCGATTTCAGATTTCGTTGCGCGTTGAGAAACCAATTTACATTACGTCACAATCCCTTAGTGTCACCGTGTATGTCATTTGATTGCACGTTGTCTTATGCTATGCTTTGAAGTAATATGCTAGAAGCGCAATTACATATTAAATTGGCGATGAGCACTTGACGTGTATCAATCACGTGAGAGTGAACTGACTTCATTGTTCCCCACTTATATTATAAAACCTAGATAAGAAGGAAGGAAAATAGAGAGAGTCTTAATCAATTCATTGGCCTTGACATTCTTGGGTCCTAATAGCTGTGTTACAACTCTAAGCACATCTGAGAAAATTCCTTTCTCAAGAACGATTGTTTCAATCGCACTCTCTTTGTTGTTCTCTAAAGCTTAGGTTTACGTTTTTGTACGTAATCTTACAATGTAGTAGTAAGTGCAATTTGTTGCCGTGGTAGTAGATAGCACAATTGTTTTGGATACTATGCATATTTTTGTTTTTCTCTAATGCAATTGTTCTCACCGTTAATGGCAGATTTGAAGTTGTCGACAATTTTATCTGTTTATAAGAGATCCTGTTTGATAAAAGAACTGTAAATAACTCATCGATCAAAGTGTTGTAAATGAGATAGAAATCTGGACTTGATTCTGATGAAATCTACAAATAACTATCAATCTTAATATAAATAAAAGTCTATGTGGGCATGTATGTGTGTATGTGGTCATGTATGTGTGTATGTGGGCATGTTCCACATCTCCTCCTAAACTACTGCAGCAATTTCAACCAAACTTTGCACACTTATTATTTAAGACCAGAGGAAGATTATTGTCAACTTTTCGAAGCCCGATAGTTAATTAAACATTAAGTTAATTAGAAATTAACCGAACCGTTTTTCCGTATTAACTTCGGAGTAAATTATCCCCCAAAAAATATTTGTATGCCATCTTAAAGTTCAAACTTTTACCTTTTCAATGATACCACTTTTATATCTGTGAAATGTTTCCTTCGACTTTAATTACTTTTCCAAAATTTAATAAATTATTACAGCAGACGATTCTCAAATAAAGCAAATTTAATGATACTTCGTTGCGAGGCAACGGTGAGACTTTGAACAAATTTCTTTTTATTTCTGTAAATATTTTAAAAAGAAGTGAACGATCACTGTCAACTTTAAAAGGCCCAAAAGTGAATTAAAATTTTTTAATTAAAAATTAAACAAGATTTTGCGTTTTTTGTGATATATTTCGAAGTGTTACGTTACAATAACTATTTTTATACTATATTAAAGTTTAAAAAATAGCTTTTCAGTGACACAAATTTCATTTGCGTTCAAAATCGTTGCTTTCATTTCAATAATTTTTTTCAAAAACTCAATTTTGTATAAAATTCACAGTTTGTAGCAATTAGCAATGTATTTTTTATTGTTAAAGAACAAGAATACGTATGAAGAGCTGTTTCCCTAGAACATATAAACAAAATTTTGGAAGAACACTAAAGAAAAGTTTAAAAGCAGACAATTCATAATTTATATCGGGAACAAATATTTATCTGGTTTATTTTGACGCTTTTTATTAATGAAAATTTAACTTTTTAATTAATTGACTCAAAACATTCGTCAAAATCCTTCTTATACTTCACAATTTATGAACGAAATTTGAACTAAAAACATTTCAGACTATAAAGGGATTTTTTGTATTATAATTTTCTATAGAAAAAATAGTTTTTTCATTAAAAATATTAAACATAAAAGTATTTTAATCCCAAGCAACGCGGGAATAACAGCTAGTTTTAAATAAAACATTATTTGGTTCTACTTCAATAACAAAATATCAAGCAAACAGATCTCATGTATACCATTAATAATAAGCTTTCAATTCAATGATATATTTAAAAACAGGTATGAAATCTGAGATTGTCTATGTAGCAAATTCTTTCACAACGCTCGAGTCTATGACAATAAATGCAGCGACGTTAGTCGCGCAATTCGCAAGCTCACAGCAGAATAAAACCATAGACTTACGATACCTATCTATCCTTAGTCTATGAATAAAACCGGGTGAATTTGAGCAATGATATGCCTTGTTCTAATACAGATAAAAAAAAACCCGATTCAATTGAAATATCCTCAATCTTCACTTAAAAGCAATCTCCCAGTTAAATCGTAGTGCAGCATAACCAATCCTGACATTTCTTAACATGAAACAAAGCTCGTTATGGATCATTCTAAACTTTTAATTAACTATAACTTAACATTAAACTTAAAATTTCCGAATTTTTCGGCTGTTTGCTGGATTGCATCAAAAGCGGTTTTCATGATAATAATAACAAATTCGAAAAAGAAAAAAATGGGACGAAAACCATCAACATCTTCGTGAAATACAAATGGCATGAAGTAAATCACTGAGAACCGGCTGAAAATATTGATATTATTTAAATTAAACATTTTATTTTAAGTTTTGTTACAGCACGGGCATTTAAAGCTATCGATTTAAACTTAAAAAATACACGAATCTTAATGTTATAATGAACAAACTAAAACTCTTTAAACTAGTTTTCTAGTCAATTTTTTTAAAACACGAATCGAAAATAGTGTATTTTGCCTGTAAAAATTTTTTGGCATTACCAAAATTAAAAAGAAAGCATTTAAACAGCACATATATATTAGTGAAACAAAGAAACAATCATAATTGCATCTACCTCGAATGGTTCGTTTATTCTGAATTAGGTGAAAATTGATATAACATGATAGGAATCTTTAAAATGTTAGTTTAGAACATGCTTGTTATGACAGGAAACTGGCTAAAATTAGACTACAATTTCTTTAAAATATACAAGCAAAGTATCCGATACAGAATTTATTGGAAATTTAAACATGAAATCTTTCTATTCACTTTTAAGGATAGTGTGTACCCGATGCCATACAGACAATGAAATCTTTTATGCAGTCGCGTCAAAATCAGCCTCCGCTTCTTGTAGGTTCGTTTTGAGCGCCATTTCAGCATCTGGCTGCTAGAAGCGGCGCGACGTCGCGTCGCTCTCTTGATTAACTCTTATCAGACTGATGTTTTTATGTACTGTCTTTTCATATTCTTATTAAATGCATACGAGGCAATTTTGAATTCATGATACTGAAACACTTGGACTTGAAATGAAAAAATGTAAGCTTCATGTTATTCAAAGCAATCTATGTTCAAGCCTTCAATTTTAAAAAAATAGTTCAATGAACGTGATTAAATGATGAATGCGAAATTCAGCAACAATCTTATTTTCAAAAAAAAACTTGAATCGTAGTCTGTGACTTTTAAGACTCGCAAATATTGTTTTAATGCTATACTTATATGTTGAGTTATATGCTAAAACTTACCCAAAAACGGGGTTTTTTTTAATATTTCGGAGAATATATTTAGTTTTTATTTTATTTTAGATTTCAGTGAATAGCAAATGCCTTCATAATTTTTCTTATAATCGATTTGGAAACTCAGATTTTGCATTAATTATGTCGTCGAAACCCATGCCGACATCCGCCAACGAATGGCTTATTAATTTTGATTCAGAAGAGGATTTGCTTGAAAAACATTCGTTTGAAATTGAGAAAAAAGTAAGAGTTATGCCCGAACCATCTTCTGATATCCAGAAAAATACAACTTTCCTTCCTAATATCATAAATGGAGAAGCGTATTTTATGCCAAATGTTGCTTGTAGCAGTTTTCATCACCAAGGTAAGTGCGATTACGGAGAATCTAGTCATATACTTCATTCAAGTGGATGTGTTGAAGATTTCCATGTTTCCCATTCCAGTAATCTTAGAAATTCAACTCCAAAATCTTCAGTTGTCTCTCATTCAAATAATTTGCAAAGAACTCCAGAAACTGCATCATTTGCCAACCGCTCTTGTAATCTGCAAAGTTCAACACCAAACGCTTCATCACGTCTCTCACCATTTGCTTCGGATTTAACTGAAGTAAAGTTGGTGCACAAGAACACTCATGACATGAACCAAAACACAGCTGAGAAAAACTGCGAAGGCTTAAACTTGGATATTTCTAATGATATCTTTGAGTTCCAAACTGGTATGGATTCGAATTATGAAGGCTGCGTGGGAAGTTCTCTAAATTTTTTAAAACTCAAATGTCAAAGCACTCAAAATGCATCTCAAATGTCTACATATTTCAGTGCGAACGGATTAAAAACGCCGACAACCGATGTTAAATTACCTATGCTAACTAATAAAGCGTTAAAAGTACCCAGTGAATCGCCATCTAATTCAGTGAATGAATATAAGATAACTGAAAATGTGCTAAAAACTTTGAATACAAATTCATGTAGACGTCAAGGAAAGTTTTCTATGCACAGTTCTGAAGAAAAATATATTGGTGAAGTACACAAAACATGTAATAGTGAATCACTTTTCGAGTCCTTTGACATTCACGATTCAGATTTAATATCTTTTCAAGATAATTTAGAATGCAAACCTAACTGTAATTGCATTGACAAGATCAATCCGATAGACTTTTCAAGCGATTTGAATTGCAAATCACTTTCTAATGCCTATGAAACATTTGAATCAACTGATCAATTTGCATGTCGAGATTCTCTCACTGTAAATAACCACTACAATGAAAGTGTTCATGAAATAGTGCATGATATTTTAAACCATCTGTCTCCAGAAATATGTGATATATGTTCATCAGATCATTTCACTGAAGAAAAAACTTGCCCATTCCCTGATGAATCAAACTTTCTTAAAGAAGTTTTCTGCATGATTGATAATGCTGAAAATTTGGCGGAAGTTTCAGAAGTTGAATCCCTAACAAGCAAAACTCCAAATTTAAACGAATTTCTTCCAGACACAGTGGAGATAAGTGAAGCCGCAGATCAACGTGAACTTAATTCTGAGAACGTTAATTTAAAAAATGATTTTGACTTTTTGAAAGTTTGTAATAATAGCAGAAACAACATTGCCGCACATCATAGAACTTTGGGAGGAAGGAACTCGAAAACGATAAAAACTCAAGATATTGCTACGAACACGAGTCAGAAACAGTATGAAAATTCTTTTCCTGGAGTAATTTGCAAAGAATTGTCCAATTTAAGAAACGAAACGTTTTCAAGAACCTTGGATATTTGTTCCGATTTAGCCAAATCAATACAGCCAGCAGAGCTTCTTTTTGTTAATTCTAAGCCAGAAACGACCACCAGCAAAAAATTCGGTAAAAATTCCAATAATGAAAAATCTTCGAGCCACATGGGAAAATTAGCCTTGGGAAAATGGAGTCCTTTTAAAATGGGATTTGAAGGTGGTTCCAATATATCAATTCTCAACAACTTCAAAACACTTTTAGGAAAAAATGCCGCAAATATTAATATATTCAATACATCTATCTGTAAAGCTCAAGAAAACATGCTAAATTTTGAAGTACATAAAGAATTAAGACTGTTGTGTAATCACAATTTAAGCTCATTAATATCTTCTGGTTTTCCTCAGTCTGTCATAATCTCTCTGCATAAATTGATTGCCGACAAAAGCAATAGCCTGAATTCGTATTACAGTAATCCACCTCACATGAAATGTGTAACTTCTAACATCAAACCTGAAGATACTTTATCAAATAATTCTGACGTTTTCTTGAAATCTGATTTGTTTTCTGTAAATAATCGACCTTCCGCATTCGTGCAAAATGGAATTTCCCTCGAGATATGTGGTTCAAGCAGAAACTCCAAACTTTATGATACCCACCAGATGTCAAACGAATCAAAAGCATGTGAATATTTAGAAAGTAATAAAGATAAATGTCTTGATAGTGACATGATTTTCAAATCAAAAGATTTTCAAAATGTTTCTAATGCTATTACATTTGTGCCAATGCATGACGAAACTTTAAGCTCTCAGTCAAATATGTTTGAAGTTTCAAGATTTCCTGGAGATATTTCTGAAACTTCTAATGACATTCGTTTAGATACTTCAATAAAATCAAGTCCAAACTATTTATCTGATTCTTCGGAATCTTTTAAAACTGACATATCTATGACTAGTGATTCGGATTCTGAAAATTTCATGGAGAACTCTAAAAAAGCATCAGAACATGAGAGCAAGAGTCTGCCTCTTCAAGATTTATTTGATATTGACAAAATGGTGGCAAAAGCTGTTGTCCAGACTTTTACTGATCTTGGTTCAAGTAGAGGTTTAAAACAATCACAAATTGTAAAACATATAAATCAGCGCAATATGATAAAAATACATTCGAAATTGAATCAAGACATTCAGAATTTCTTAAAAGTATCTTGTGAAGTAGGAATTATGAGGAAAAAAGGTTTTAGATATTTTCTTTCAGAAAGAACAAGCTCTCTCTCAAAAAAGAGAAAAGGAACTAAAAACAAATGTAAATCACCAAAAAGAAGAGATGAATTAAAAGTGAAATCTGCTTCTACAAAAATCAAAACTAGAAAATCCGCATTAGAAATGGTTACTCCTACGGGAATCAAAAGAAGAGCTGTGTTCAAAGTAGGAACTCTTGCTTCTACAAAAATCAAAGTAAAAAGAGATACATTAGAAATGAAAACCCCTACAAGAATCAAAACAGGAAAAGCTGCGTTCCAAGTGGAAACTCCTGCTTATGCGAGAATAAAAAAACTCAGAAAAAATTCATCCAGCTCATCTAATGCGAAACGTCTATTTTCAGGAAACAAGAAGAAATTCTCTGTTTGTCAGAGAACTAAAGCAGAATTAGGGTCCCCCATCATTTATAAGAAACTAAGATCGAGAGTCATTTTGCTGAAGAACGATGGATAAGCATTTTTTCTTGTTTCATACTACTTTTATCTACTTTTTGAAAATTTTTGGTAAGTTATTTTTAATAACTCAGATTTGTTTAGCTCCCATGGAAGAGTTTATTTTTAAATTTCTATTCAATACTAACTGTAGAATTCTCTATTGTCTTGAAGGGTTTATTTCTGAAGGCAGGTGTTTTATTATCCCTTCGGGCACGTTCCTGATATTGAGAAACTGTTAGCAATAAAAAAGATTCTTTACGAAAAGTATTTTGGCGTTCTTTGACTGAATTTTTAATGAATATTTTCTTACTGATAGAATAGTACAAGATTAATATTGCAAACTGAATTGGCGTCACGTGATAAATAATGAATATAAGCATGATTTCTCATCAAATTGAGTTTTTATTGAAAGGGAAATGAAAATTATGCAAAAAAATTAATTTAAATGAATTGCTAAAATCTAAATACCCTCAAGTAAAACTTCAATTTGTATGCATTGAATGTATGAAAAATCCAAGTAAAATCAATTTTCCGCAGAAATTTATGTTTAAAAAAATTTTCAAAAATCAGAACTTTTACTTGAGAATGCCTGCGATAAAGATGTGTTCTAAAATATTAACAAAATATACCTTGTTAGCATAGCGTTTCATAAGTTTTCATAAAGCATAATGATGAAACAAGTCACTTAATAAACAATCTAAAACGTGCTTTTTTCGAAAAACTACATTTTTAAGAAAAAAATCCCTTTTTTACCCGAAAGTTATTTCTAACTGTGTCAGTCATATGATTTTTGACTAAGAAAGTTTTAAAGAGAATTTTCCTGCAGACAATAATTTTGTTTGGTTACCATACTGCCTCTTCATAAAGCTCATATATACATAATCGTCTGTTAATATTCCTTGTATTATAAATTCAAATTTTATTTTGTAATTAGAATGTAAAAATGAAATTGAAAACAATTTTACATATGAAGAACGACAATATTTGGCAAGAGCTGTCGACATGAGAATTAAAAGCTCGATCGCGAACAAATTACTCAAGCAACAATAGAAAATTGCACAATATATGAGCATGTCACACAGAAGTAAAATCACTATACAATATCTTATGTCACATAAATAAGGGAAAATCTAATGTTTAAAGAGTGAATCGCATTAATAGATTAGTGAGATAAAGCTCATATCCTAAATATTATGAATTGACAAAAAAAACCTCGCAAGCTAGTTCTTTATCTGTGACCGTGAAACTTTTTGTCAATTAGGAAGGTAATAAATGTTCTTTTTGAAAACGAAATTTAAACTTCGCTTACTTTTGACATTGCCGCTTATTTTTAAAAAATAAAAAAGAATAACGGCTAAAGAGGAGCATTTTTATGAAGCAAAGAAATATACAATACTGCCGTTTATTTTCTTAAAAAAGCGTGTGTTTATACCAGACGTTTTCTCGCGTATATCTTAAGAGTTACGTAATTCTCAGTTGTTTGGCAACAGGCCTGATTCTTAAAAGATCAACAAGAACGAAGAAACCAGATTTCGCCCTCTCGCGATGATTCGCTTCATTTTCACAATATTTAACTTAGTTGGAGAATTCGCATTTTGCATTTCTTGTTTCAAATTAAAATTAATTCTGCCCGGTGTCAGAAATTACTCATGTTACGAATTTTAAGTACATTGTAAGAACCTTTATTAAGAGTTACGTAACAAGATTACGAATTCCAATTCAGAACAAGAACAGAAAAAATTGTAATGAGTTCCTATTCTGGACTTAAAACAATTCTTTACGCTAATTATGCATATGGTTAAGCAATTACTATTCGTGTTGGCAGTATGTAGAAAACTATGAGCAACCGCATCATCATTAATGAAGTAACCGATGATGTTTCATTGAATCTTAGGGTGATAGGAAGAACTATATGAAATTAAACAACATTCGTGCTAAATATGGGATTCCGTTGCACATAATATTGAATACTGGTATTAAATAAAGAATTCCGATCAAAAATATAGGATGCTTTTAAATACGCTTGAATTATATTTAGAATTATTTAACTAGACGTAACGATACTTCGCGTAGATTTTTCCTCATTTTCAACTTTAATCATCACTCGCTATAATATAGATTAATACATGCCATATATTAATTCAATACAAATTTAAACTGATATTTATCCAGTTCAGAACTTAGGTAAACAACAAATATAGAAATGAGTTTTATAAAGATGAAATAACAAACGACTGCGAATTCTCACTATCTGTTTCTTCAATGAAAGATATTCTTTTTATTGGGGGGTATGTTGGTGTTTATATGTAAATTTAAATTTAATTCGATAATGGAATGCTATGGAGTAAAACAACCTGCAAAATTATGTACTGAACTATTTCGATTTTAGAACTATATTATTGGTTGTAATTTCTTGACTAGTCTGTTTATTGAAAATAAAATTTTGAGTGAGTTTTTAAAACGTAAGAGAGTTTTATTTATTAAAAATATTAAACTTCATTGAACTTCAAAATAAAAATCATACCTTTATTATTTGTATCGTTTAATGTTATATAGCGTATTTTGAGTTAGTAATGAAAGTTTGGAGAAAAGTGTACCTTTCAAATGCGTCTAACTTCATAGCATACGATGAAATCCAAACAATTATCAAACCTTTTAGAATAACATAATTAATTTATGGTATAGTATTAAAACGGAATATTAATCGATGCAGATTAAATATAATTAATTTACTGAAAAACTCCTTCATATATTTATGTACATCAAAAATTAATGACCGAGGTTAAAATGAAAAAAGTTGAAGTGGGATCAAATGAACATTTTCACGTCTATTAAAACAACTTGATCAGAGTGGTCACTTGTGAATGATCATTCCAGAAAAAAATCTTTCTTCTGCATATGTGCAATCTTCACTATTTTATACTTAGTGATATCTGTTAGTATTTTTTTAATCTAAAAGAATTTTTATTTTTTTTATTAATTTTTTATTTTAATTTTTTTTAATATCTGTTGTAGAAGAGAAGTGATGCCACCTCTTCTAGTCAACATAATGCTGCAATGAATTTGTTGGTAAGGTTTAGGCTTCGGGTTCGGAGGGTTCCAGGTTCGAGACCCCATTCCACTGAAGATCCGCAGTGTAGGTGGGCCTGTTGCATGTTAAATCATACGTAGAGGATCAAATGTCCTCCCGCTGGTGTGGTGTGGAAGTTTGGAGAGGGGATCTCATCGTAGTGTCGCCCTCGTCATCTGACTGCGATTCAAAATTACGAGGTCGGTCCCAAAATAGCCCTCGTGTTGCTTCAAAACGGGACGTTAATTGATTCATTGTAGCATAATAAGTAAACTAAATTATGCTACAATGAATCTAATTTCACAAGCTTTCCGTATGGTATAAAAGTGAGTCATAATACATGTTACCATACACACTGTGTTGAATGTATCCAGAAACGGCCCGAAGTAACTTTACCAACCGGGCCAGGCAACAACCTCACCACCAACAACAACAACATATTTTTTAAAATTCTATAATTTCTGTATTCTAAATGCCAAACTTTTTATTAGAAATGTGCATACTTGACCTGCAAATATAGCTTAATAATATTATGGTCAGAATTTTTAAATTTCAGCTATATTTAAGATTATATAGTGGTCTTATTGAATCTAAAATAACAAATTCAACAAATTTTAAAAATATATGATTTTATTTCTGAAGTTTTTAACCCTTTTTTTTTCTTCGCACTCCCCCTTTGGCGCCACCCCAGACTTTGGCGCAAAGGGCATTTGCCCAGTTTACCCGTGCCTCGTGTCGCCTCTGAATGTATCAATGAAAGATCAGAGCCATATGCTGCATAAGATCTTTAATTCGTGTAGGCAATAAATCACCATCTTAATCTGACATTCAACTATAACATATAACGCAATAAATGCGATTCAAACTTTTATAACTGTACCTAAAAAGCTGCAAATCCAGCTTATCCATTGACGCTAGCCTACATGTTTGTTTTTTCTGTAGTAGGTGTTAAAGATGATATTTACTAAACTCGATCGCCCTCCTCCGCCACAGCTGAAGTTTTACGACGATTCAGCTTTAACCCAGTTGTAGAGTCCATAAATCCACGAAAAGGAAAGAGGGGAGAAGAAAATGTGTTTCGCCCTTTAAAACTACGGAAGCCGCATCAAGTGACGTATGTTTCAAGTGAAGAGAGATGGCTACAAGGAAAAAATCTTTTTCTTTTTCTACAGTTCAAGGAAGACATACTTTAAGGGTGAGAACGTTTCGAAGCTAATTTCCAAAATTTGCGACGAAAGAGTCAAATGAGAGAATGACAACAGCTTGCTTTTATATTCTGAAGCTTTCTCAATGCCTCTGTGGGGGAAAAAGAAAATGTGGAGTGTTCTGCCTTCGACTTTGATGTATGCTTTAACATGCGAATGTCACTTTTAACTGTATCGGCAAAAATAATTTCGTCTAGAGTGATATGCAACTAAATATTTTCCACTAATATGAATTAGAATCGTATAAAAGTGTTTTTCCATTAATGGATAGTGTTGTTTTTCCATTAATGGATTGTCGCCGATGTTTTTTTTAAAATTTTATTTTATAATTTTGATGTTTTCTGACGATAATTTTAGAACCTATTATTGGAAGAAAAACTATTTTTGCACCGCTTTAAACATTTTTTTCCCCTCTGATAACCACAATATTTATAAAAACTCATTTCTCAATATTATGTATCAATAGCATGCACACAAATAAATGTATTATAATATTTTCACTAGTCGGAGTGGCATCGCGAGTATGAGGAAAAGCAATAACTAAACATAAACACAATATTTTCCCTGTAAGTAAGAGGTAATGTGCTTATAAATAAATACTAGAACTAAAAATGCATGCAATATTTTTATTTGACGCCAATGGCAACAAGTTAGGGTGGATCGCAAAATATAGGGAAAAAAAATTTTCTGTGAAATTAACTTTTGGTGCGGGGTGGGAAAGTTGTGTCTTAAGTATATTAGTTTGTATAATTTTTTTTATTGAAATCTACTTATATTTTCCAGTGCCCCAAAAATAGTAAAAATTGAAATTTTTATGAAAATTTACAAAAAAATTTTTCTGAATTACTTTTTGCGCGGGGTGGGAAAGTTGTGTTTTAGGTATATTAGTTTACACATATTTTTTTCTGAAATCCATTCATATCTTCCAGTGCCCCAAAAATAGTTAAAAATGACATTTTTTTTTTTAGAAATTTATAAAAAAAATGTTTTCAAAATTCCATTTAGCGACGGGTAAAAAAGTTTTGTTTTGGGTATATTAGTTTACGTTTTTTTTACGTTTTTTATTATTCAAATTCATTCATATCTTCTGGTGTCCCAAGCGCCCCAAAAATAGTTAAAAATTGAAATTTTTACGATTTTGACTCCTTCGAAAAACAAGGGAGGAAGGAATAAAAGAAGCTTTTGCCAAAGTTTCTCTTGTAGCGATGTGTTTTTGTTTAGGAAAAGTCGAGATTGTGGCGTAGTTTATCTTTGTCTTCGAAATAAAGTAAAATTGTGTTATATTGTAAAAAGAAGAAAAGATTGTTCTCGGTCCCTGAATAATATTATATAAACAAAAATAATTTTATTCATTTAATAATAAAAAATAAATAATTTTCATTCTCTCCTATACGTTTTTCCTTGTAAAATCGTTTCTTTAACGCATTTTTTTATTTTTAATTCAAAATTTGCATAAAAATCGGGTTTTTGTAAATATTTAAGTATCTTGGGGCACCGGAAGAAATTAAACAAAGTCAAAAAAAAAATTTGCATGTATGCTAGTGCACTTTAAAGACAACTTTTGCACCCTACGCCAATTATTCTATCCACGCTTTGAATTTTCGATCCAAAGCATGCTAACGTAATGGCACTGTTTTGTTTATTTTCATAGAATAGTTAAGAATATCTAGTATTAAAAAACTACCTCTTTTCGTTGACGGATTTCATCCAAGGACCGCATAAAATGTTCTTAAAAATAATATATCCTACACATTGGCGTTCATTATTAATAGGACTCAACACTCCTTTTTTTTCTACAACGTCTATTATGTTTATACCTAAGGCGAGATTCTTTTCTGTCAGATATAATAATTTTGCCATAATTTCTTAAATTTTTCCACGTATGTCACAAATTAAGGTACAGCTTTGATATACGGCATCACTGGCGATAATTTTGTTTTGGCGACTTTTTTCAACAGCTTCAATATAGGACCCCATAAGCGATATTTTGTTTTGGCGACTTTTTTCAACAGTTTCAATATAGGAGCCCATTGGCGATATTTTGTTTTGGCGACTTTTTTCAACAGCTTCAATATAGGAACCTATTGGCGATATTTTGTTTTGGCGACTTAACGATACGATGTTCGGTGAGGCGACAAAAAGTCGCCAATACAAGATTATCGCCAGTGATGCCATATGTCAAAGCTGTTCACAAAATTTAAAATGAAATCACATTTAACATAGTACGTTTCCTATCTCTCTCTCTAAAATGTTTAAAGTTTATTGTTTTCCTTTCGATTATTGCTAAATTAAACAACATCTAATACACGCATCATAAAATTGATAATATTTTTATGATATATTTTCTTGAACCCAAAACAAATCTTTATTTCCATCCTTTTTCAATGTATTCATTTATGTTAGTATGAATGGTATATTCTTTATCTCTGAAGTGAAAATTTCATACAAAAAGCATTCTAATTGCAATAATTCGCTAGATATGGTTTGGAGCTAGTTTTATGGACATCTTTGGTTATACTATAATTCACTAGCAAATATATAAAACGAAATGCAAAATTAAAACATTAGAATGCCGTAGAGAATAACTTGTTCTGATTAACCAATGCCTTATGCCTTCCAATCATGCAAAACAACAATAAGAGGAAATTGTTCTAAAAATGTAAACGAATATGCGTCTGTAGTAACTTTTTTATACGAATGGATCTGTAACCTTAAGCCAAATGTATGATAAACGCCTTTTACTATATAACCAGGGGTGTAATGGAACCAGAACGCGCCAGAACACCGTCCCGGCACTTTTTTTTTTCTCTGAAAGAGAAATAAGAGCAAAGGCATTCTGAAAAATTATCGTTAATGACCAAATAATGTGAATGGTCAAACAGTAAATATATTATATGACGTGTATGGTTTCTTATCAACATTTTTTTTTTACCTCAGCAGGATTAATTCGGTTTTAAAAAATTCTAAAATATTCAACGGCATTTTTTTTACTCATTATGGTATGTAATCGCTGTGTATTTAAAATGATTATAATCAATTAACCATTTCGCTTCCCACACAGCTTTTTCAAAATTTAAATGATTTCTTTTGGTGTGTTCCGACATAAAAATGTTTACTCTTTAAGAAAAATTAAATACATGAAATCCATTTTCAATTCATAGTTATGTAGATAAAATCTCACACCAGCTCGGAAAATGGTTTTTCATAAAGACTGTCTCAAGCCTGTCGTTCCTTTACTGTCGGCGATTAGGAAAAAGTAATACTGTTAATCTATTTTCAAAAATCGAATATTTTTGTTTATTTCAATTCCAGATGTATGCTACAAGGCTCTCTTTTGGTGGATTAATTTTTTTAATTAGCTGGATCTTACAATCTTAATACACATATTTGACTTTATCAGTTGGCATATTACTCAGAATTAAGTTTACTTAGGGATCTAAATGTGGCTGTGGAAATGTGATTCTTTGGACAAAAACGTCATCAACAGTTGGCTCTGGGCCTTGCGCACTGGAACATAGCAAGGAGTGGGTGCGAATGATTGCGCCAGAAATGCAGATGAGGAAATGAAGAATTCACTATCGTCCTTTTCATGTTCCGCTTTTGACAGCAGTAAGATTTAGAAACACGAGACAGCAGATGCATGTCTCAAAGAGTTATGTAACAGAGATAACGCGTTTTTCGAAACGAGAATTCTGGTGGAAAAAGGCATTCATCATGACTGGAATGACACGCGCCATTTTTAATAACTAATCCTTCAATCCCAAACTAAAGGAAATGGTTTATCTTATTTGGATTTTAATGTGTTTTAATTTTGGTATAAGTCTGGGAATGTTGTCTTTTTGAAGGATGTAAAAAATTCATCACGTTTAGCTACTTATCGCATCAAATTTCTATTGTTTACATCATCCTAAGGTAAATCTCTCACACATTTTAGTGCCTTTGTGCCACAAGGAATAGTTAATTAAATTATTACTAAATTAATAAATCATTGTTCTTTATTTGTTTCACATTTTCAACACGATTTTTAATCTATAATCTCCTGACTACTAGATGAGTACACTCATCACGAGACGAAAATGTCTCATGATGCACATAAGCAGTATATAATAACTCGCTATTACAGAAACGTAATATGATTTACTGCAGCGGTTAGCTTCATTTGCTTCTGATTTTAGAACAGATTATTTTAAAACAATATTCTTACTTATAGCGACAAACGCATTTGCATTAAATCACTACTAACTAAAAAATAACAAAAAAGCAATAATAATAGTGGGTGAACATTAATAAGCCAACAGACACAAGAATAAGCAAATTGTTATTGCACTTATTCGTGCTAATTGTAGATAATTACTAACTAATATCAGGGTATTTCCTTATTATAGCGGCACCCGAGCTTACTTGGCGAAGTTCGGATTACGCCAAGCAGATCGCGGCTATGATTTAGCTATGATGGCATTTTGGCGAGATTTGGCGGTTGCTTAAGGATCCGCTATAATAAAGAAGTACCCTAATTAATCAGTATGAATTAATTATAAAAGAATTCTAGAGTTTTTACTCTTTCCATCGCAGTCGTGGGAAAGGATATAAGACATATTAATCCAGCACTCACAAATGGACAATCTGACGACCGGCATATTAAGCAAAATACTGTCTTGTATGTTATTTTGTTACACGGTTTGATTGGATACCGTGATAAGATGCAAGTTTTTATCACTTGTTTTTGGAAGCGGCAGTTGTTTATAGTTTGCAATTAAAAAAATAAATTCATTAAAATGAAAATGCAACTGCATTCCTATGATTATGAAGAAAAAATAAAGAAATATGAGCATTTCCCCTCCGTAAAAAGACGACGTAATATCAGCACAGTCATCATCGTATATATGGTCAGTTAAAAACTTCAAAATTATTCTGTTTATACCATAAAATGGCTACGCTGAACAAAACGCGTCTTCATCCCAGAACTCTAACGAAATAAATTACTTCGGCTGAATAGTCAAAATTCAAAGGTATCGAGCAACGAAAAGACCTTCAAATTCCTAATAATATAAAAAAATTTAATTATATTATATACAGTTATTTAAAATGAGTCTAGTTATATAATCCAATTATTAAAACAGCGTAATTCATTCACCTAAAGTCATACAAAAATATTTCCCCCTTTTCTTCAAACTTCAGATTTAATTTCAAATGCAGTTGACTCCCAACTATGTATTGGAAGGGCAGGCCGGATAAGCCGGAGTTCTATAAACGTTCGCTTCATACTTCGCCCATACCATTCAAACACCCTTTTCATACCAAAGCCTCTCTTTTTCATATTTTTGACCTCTTAATATAGGTCAGTACATCATAAATGGTTGTTATGTTCTGTATGTTATGTCTTATAACAGAGAAGGAAATCTAAGAATAAAAATACTGTACACATTTTAAGATAAATTTTATAGTGTCTAACATAACTCAGGAAACATAAAATCATGTACACTAAACATTATGAATACGTACACTTTTAAAATAAACAAAGCAATTAAAGTGTAACGTAGGCTTAATTCTTTCAAAAATTATTTAAACTTATTTTGCTGTTCATTCGTGAATGATTACACTAGAAGTGGCTCAAAGTAACTTTAACACTGAACGGGCAAGAAACAGTATGGAGCCCCCGAACCAACGTTTTTTAAAATTCTATGACGTCTGCACTCTAAATGGCAAACTTTTTCTTAGAAATATGCATGTTTTGCCTGCAAAGGTGACTTAATTTTATTATGGTGATAATTTTGAAATTTCAACTTTATTTAAGATTATAAAGGTGGTCTCAATGAAACTAAAATAATATATTCAACTAATTTTAAAAATGAATGACTTCATTTCTCATGTCTATTAAAACTTTTTATTTTTCTTCACACTCCTGCTTTGGCGCCACGGGCAATTGCCCGGTTTGCCCGGGTCTCTTGACGCCTCTGGATTGCATTAATATAAAAAGATAGGTCTAAGATCAAAGAGTCAAAACTGAAAGCTTTTAGTTTTAAAAATAGTCAACGCGTTGGCAAAGTAAATTATTCCTCATCTTATTAAGGAAAGTAATTTTTTAACGAGACTGGATAGTCGAAAGTCTACTGTATTCTAAATTCTGATGTGGAGGTGAAGAGATTCATTCCTCGAGCGGTGCTCAGTATATCGAACATCGTTGCCGTTGCTTAACCCTTTGCGGACGGGTAACTTTTTAGAACACTCATATCAGGTGGGCGCACTTTATACGCCATTTTTTCCAACTCTGTGCTTATTTAATTATATAAAACATTATTTTTCATAGTCTAATAAGATTAGGGGCTTGAATGGATGGATAATATACACATTTCTGTCCGAATTTTAGCAGCTATCCTCTTCGATTACTGGATTTCCTACACCTCAATCTCGAGATCGGTGAACTGTGGCTCACATTATACGCCGTACCTGTACTCAAAGGGTTAAAAGAAAAAGAAGTATGGGTTGAAATCTAGAAGTTGGTACACACTCTTAAAATGCTGCCAAATCGCCAAAGCAAGACGTTGACAGCTGCATATCATTAGAGCCAAGTCGACAAAGCTATATGCAGTATTATCTGCATTAGCTTTGGCGACTTGGCGCCATTTTAAGAGTGCGTACCAACTTCTAGATTTCAACCGAAGTATGAAAGAAGGATTTCACTATCATGCAAATATCTCAATTTAGGAATAGGATCAATGACGTCAGTGTAAATAAAGAACATTAGTTGTTGTTTCCAGCAGGTAATGAAAATTATTGTTTTTAACTGCTTTCATCAATCTCGTTTCTAATTAATATAAGTTGACATTTTAATTTAAATTAATCATACATTAAATACTTGAAGTGACACCTTCTGCAATTTTTTTTCTCATTTAAGTAGTCACATCACCTACTTGTTCATTAGCCTTATTTCTAATTGATTTAATTTGGCATTTACTGCACATCATAATGTATTAAAAAGTAACATTGCTGGTTTAATTCTACAAATCTGTAGAAGCCAAGTTCGTCCATTTGCGTTCAGTTATAATCTGCACTGTGGATACACCACAGTAAATGATTAAAAAGAAGATTTAGTGATGATGTTTTGTTAATTATCTATAGTTTCGAATTGCGAGGACAAATTTGAATTCGATGATTTTGATTGTCCCTTAATAAGAGATTCGCACAGTGGCAGATCTTTAAAATTATCAGACTGATGTGTACCAATAAGATTAACAACTTCATAACCTAAGCATGTATCCAATAAATTCATGCAAGTAACCTGAAATTCGTACAAACTAACATTAATTTTACATTAATGTTTTTAAAACTGCATAGTGATCGAGAATAACGCTAAAGCTATAAAAAAAATGGTGAACTATCATCATCGGGTCAGAACAGTTCTAGTCTGTGATTCCCAATAAATTTTACGATTATAATTTTTGTTGAATAATGACTATTCAAGCGAGTACTTAGTTGTAAAAATTAATTAAAGTTCAATGGAAATTTGCAAAAACCATACAAATCTTAAAGATCATTCATATGATTTCTACAAACCAGAGAAAAAGGATTCTCTATATGATTCTGCAAACAGATACTATGTTTTCTCGAAGTACGAAAAAGAAGTCGGTTAAATTAAAGCTGGCTGTGTGTTAACAGAGAGATGAATTATTTCTCGCTTTCGGAATATATCAAAGAAGAAGTTTGAGTAGTGGCTGTTATTACAAAAGCAACTTTCTTACAATTTCAGGAAGGGGAAAATAGCAGAACTTTTACTTTCTTTTTTATCGTGTCGCTATCAGTAATTATATCAATCTTGAATAGAGTTCTTCCGAATATTATCTTTGAAAAAAAGTTAAACTCAGTTTTTATTGCAGCAGATGAAGTCAGCAGGTTGGCCAATTTTTTTAATGGACAGACGGTAATGAAAATTCTATGCTTCACAATGACAAAATTATAGTTAGTGTGCCAAAATCCTGATTAATGTGTACATGTTTCATGTAATTTAAATTTGGAAAATAAACAAATCAAAGAAGCAGAACATTCCGCCAAATAAACATTCGATGTAAGTTAAAATGTTCACTGCAGCATTTCGGTTGCATTACCCATTCTTATAAAGTCGTAAAACTTCTATAAGAATGGTAACTTCTTCTATAAGAATGGTAAGAATGGTTCTATAAGAATGAAAAGGTGATAATGAATTATTTATGTCTTATCTTTTATTCCAACTGGATAAAAAAAATCGATATTTATGTGCTGAACCAAAAAAAATTTAAAATGGCTTTACTTTTTTTCCCAAGCAGACGATAGCTGAAGCATATTTGAGCAATGGTAGAAAGGCTGCCTTTTGTGATTCTAAACTTTTATGGAACAAATTACTTTTATATATTACGAAATATCCCTCTCTTTCCCGAATATGCAAAACAACATGCTCTTCACAATAATTGGCGAAGAATAATTTGTAATTAAACACCAATGGCTACAAATTTTAAATTCATCTCTCGCATTTGTAGAACTTCATGATATTTCTTTTCAAATATTTGGATAAATTAACACGAAGTTTCTTCCTTAGCCCTGTCACCTAATTCTTGTCTTTATTTCAACCTTATTCAAAGTATGAGATGAAGTGTAATGAAAAATTATAAACGTGAATTCGCTGTTTATGGATCTCGGTTTCTTTATATTAACAAAGATTTTTCTCAGCATAATCTATGAAGTACATCTTACAGTTAATCGATCTGTCTGGATATATTTTTCTCAGAAGCTACTATGTGTAATTACCAGTTTTCTTTGCAGTTAGAATAACTGATGTTTGTACAGTTATTAAATTTCGGATAAAAATTTTTGATACACAAGTAACCACTTTGTGACGGTTTTTGCTCGCGTATTCTTACATTAAGGTCGCCATTTCTTCGAGAGCCGGTATTTAAAACAGGTCTGTCTTGTTCACTTAACTTTTTATTGTTTCAAAATACTTAGAAACTATTCCAATTTAGTTAAAAATAGTTCCTATTGTCATCTGCTTTGCGCGAATTCAGCTTCACTTGAACTTTTGGCTTTGTTCTCACGTATGATTTGATACTCGTGTATTGTTTCCCTTGAATTAAAATTTATGAAATGAAATTTCTTAATATAAGTTGCAATTCTTGAGTTCTTTTTTTATTTTCAGCATGGAAATTATAACTCAATGGAGAATAAAAATGATACTCTGTGGAAATCATATCAAATATTATATCATCAAATCAATTACAGTTTAGTAATCAATCATCTGACAAATTAATTGTATGCGGTGCAACTCCGGTTAACCGAACTAGGGGAGGGGGGCGTTTCGGATAAGGAGTTTTACGGTTAAGCCATGAACATCTATTATAATTTTGTACCTAATTATAGTACGTAATTCTTAAATGTTTTGAGAGTAAAGCGAACTCAAAACTCTCTTTGTAGACTAAAATTATGTTCTTTATTAAAGTTAACCCTACGTCAGGCGCAATATTCGCGCCTGCGTGTTCGGGCGCAATGCGCCTGACAGGCACAGGTAAACAATATCGTAATTAATATTGTTAATACCCATTAATTTTAATTTTAGCATTCTAAAATTAATCACTGACCTTCTTGGGGAAGCTGAAAAGAAAAATGTGGATATATCGTTGCAAAAAAGTCTTGCCTTCGCGATTATTTCCGTGCAGTACAGTAAGTGTTTTTTGTATTTGCGATATTAAGATTTCGCATAACCCGGGTTTCGGTTAACCGGGGTTCTACTGTAGCAACACCCTTTTCCTAAATTTTTATGTTTGAAAGATTTATTTGAATGATTGGATCTCTCTAAAGTTGATTAATCGACTAAAATACTTTACCACCCATTTAATAACGTAAGTATTTCTATAGGATGAGCTTTAATAAAAGTTGGAATTTTAATATAAACATTTCATTGTCTCACTTATTTTCCTGTGAAACTTTCAGTTAAATATCCTGGATAAATTTGTAAATTGCCTTAAAGTAAAAGGCTCGAGCTATTTCCTCGTTCTCTTCAGAACTTCTTCCTTTAATCTTAAGAGAAGTAGTGTAAACAGAAAAGCAAATTGGAAAAATTTGGCGGAAAATTTCAGCGCCTTTTATAAATTGAATTGTATTTCATACCTCATGAAAAATAACTGAAAATGTCACACTACACATTTTTTATCTTTAATTTGTCGTATGCTCTAAATTTCAACTCGTAAAATGGGAACTAATCTTAATTATATAAATTAAATACTTTAAAATTAACTGAAACTTAAAATTTCTTACAATAACTACTGGAAAGCATTAACAGAGATTTGTATGCAATGCTGATACACATCTTTATTGGTTTGGAATCGTTTCATTGCACTATATTTTAAAGAACCATTTTATTGACAAATTTTTGAAACTGTTGTCTAGTTTAAAAACTTTAAAAATTTCCTAAAATATCTTAGGAAATATGTGAAGGATGTATATGCATTTTATTCTTTGGATGTACTCTTACATGCAAACTCTGCGTATAATCTTTCAGACAAACTCTTTGTAATTCATCGGTTGTTTCTGAATATCCTTTCAATTGACTAACTAGTAAATCTCAGTATTTTTTTTTTAGATTCATTTTTTGAAAGTGTACAACCTTTTGCCATGGGGACGTTTCGCCTTGGTAATTTCAGTTTACAACACTTTACAAATGATAACCTGTCATTCCCAAATCGTGGCCTAAACTGCTTGGAACGGCACACGTGTGCAGGTCACATACCAAGCAAGTAACATGCTGATGAAAAAGTACTTACGCTGAGCCCGTACGACGACATGCCTGCGCTGTTTCGTCAGTAATCAAGAAGAAATCACAGTTTAGATCCTCTCCCGATCCATCTCCAACGTCTACTGAGAAAATGAACCAGGTGGTATTTTGGTGTACAGAACCTCTCTCTCTGATGCTCGCTGCCTTCCGACTTTTCTGGCACCTATTGTGGTTGTTATAAATAGACCCCTTCTGCTCGCAGCTTTCGGTGGAAATCGTAAGGCAAGAGAGGAAAAAAATAAAGAATGATATTTGGTGCGGTGGTTTTGACGACTGCACTTTGCGATCTTGTATACTCGAAAAGATGATCCGCTGGCAGTAGAGGGGTTAAGAAGTCGCTGAGAAATGACGGTGGAAAACATTCTCACTCCTTCCAAAAGTTGATGATTCCGTCTGTTGACTACGTCTTAGAGTACTGCAGAACTTCTGTATCCGGGCCAAAGATTCATATCAGTTTTGACTGCAACGTCTTCTAGTGATTTTTTTTATTGAATTTTAACCTTTTCCAATGAATTATAAAATTTCAGATAATTGACATATCAAAGCTCTCTTTTCGTTTTTTTTTTATATGCGTTTACTCGATTTTAAGAACGACGTTTTGTTTTTGTACTTACAGGATACATATTTTCTTATTTTGGTGTTGTCAAAATTAGATTTACTGATCTGTTATTATTACAGTAATTTATATTCCTTTGTTAGCTTGCACTTCACAGTGGCAGAATCATTACTTTAGAATATAATAAAGGAATTGAAGAAACCTATCACCAACTGCCTGCTCTTGAAGTAACAGACACAGTTGAATCAGGTTTGTATATATAGCCTTGATTACTTGTTTATTTAAATAAAAAAATAGTGAGGTAGGTAAACATATATCGGAACGAGGAAATATTGATTGTGTCTATATCAGCAAAAAATATTCGTGGCAGTCATCAATATATCATGCCTTTATTTTTGAATAGCTTTTTTCACCAAAATATTTCTGATTGATTTAACTTATAATTATATTTTATATTTGCGATAATTATAATTTATATAATTCAGTTTGATGCAAAATACAATGCCTGACCTATGAAATGCGAACTGGAAAGCGCGAGGAAAGGGAAAACATCGAAAACTAATAATTTAATAAAAACGGTTATTACAGAATTTCAGGCATGAAATCATTACATGCGGCAGCGGCACACGGGACCAGAGGTGATGGATTAGCTTAGCAGATATTATCTAATAAAGAAAACCTTTTAAAATAACCTACTCCAGCCAAGAAGACATCGTTTACTAGCTTGTAGGCGCTTATTGTTCCGTTGGAAAGCCCATGTTTCTCCCTGGGATGCTGAGAGTACTCCCAGGGTATATAAGAGGTTTTAGTTCCTTTAATTTCTCAATGTATATTGTTTATATACAGTAGGGTGGGCCGAAAAAACACTTTTTTCGAAATCGCTATTCTAATAGTGCGGAAAGGGTTCTGTCTGGGTTCAATAAACACGGTCTAAAATATTTTTTTGATTGGGTAATATTTTCTGCCTCCGCATCGCACTTGGATTTTGGAAATTTGCATAAAAATTGGTAATTTTTTCTCGGCGTAGGAAATGTAATTATTTTTCAATATTGCTATTCTAATAGTGTGGAATAGGTGCCCACTGGGTTTAATAAGAAAGGTGTAAAATATTTTTTCGATCGAATAATAACTTCTGTTCCCGCATCGCAATTGAAATTTGGAATTTTTGAAGAAAAGTGCACTTTTTTTGTCTTTTCATACAGGAAGTGAAAGGAGAGGAGGGAGGAGGTTTACATTCCTTCGCACTTGTTCGCAGTGTTCTGAGAATTTCATTTTCCGCATTGTCGTGTCTTGTGGTGCTACTGAGTCATTTGGTGGGTTTATCTGTGTGTGCGCGCGCCTGGGAAAAGACCTCGTTGTGCCTTTTGCTACAAGTTCGCGCTGAGAAATAGGAATTGTGTGTGAGTTTTTAAATTAGGCTCTTCGTTCTTTTGGTTTGATTGATTTGTTAATAGACATGACATCAAAAACCAGTAAGCGGAACAAATTTAAATGTCCAATATTTGGAAGACCAGAAGATATCTCTCAAATAAATCTCCCTACATACGAATATATGATACGTTACTGCTTCTTTGAGGGATTAAATCTTGCAGCCAAAACTGGGAACAAAGAACCGACTTTCACGAGAATTGCGGTAAATATTGCAACTAAAATTGAGTCTGTATGAGCAAAAGCAAGCACTGCCATTCCCATTGTGACCCATTCTCGAGTACTGCAACTGATCCATACCTACCATGGAATATATACCAATTTTAAGAAGTCTTGCAAAAGAGATAATACCAGTTAGGCTTTCCAAATGAAGATCAAAGAATTTCGATAAGAAGCATGAACAAAATTATTTGACATTGCGGAGGCAAATGTATTACTTTTGAAGATTGCACATCCGAACGTACTAAAAAATTACCTCGAAATGAGCATAATTTCCTGAAAGATCAACAGACAATGAGACTTCTTTACATCGGCTCGCTTGACATTAATGAAACAAAACGACTTCAGAATATTGCTAATAATGCTGATAGACAGGCTAACAATTTATATTTAAATCATACACAAACAACGCCTAAAGCGGGGTTTACACGCGAACAGTAAAACCGACAGTAGGATGTCGCTGTCAAGTTCGGACAGAGACTTGCCGTAGCCCGGTTAAAACTTTTATGATTCTGCGCATGCGTCATCCTACTGTCGGTTTTCTACTGTTCGCATGTAAACCCACCATAACGCAGGTGTATGTAGATTATGAAGATGAAGAAACGGATTGTTCTTCAGATATATCTGAGGTAGATTTAAATCTGGACACTTACAAACTATCGACATCGAAGCATTTAATCTCACTTACTGATCCTAAATACAAACAATTAACTCCGTTTGTATCTAAATCGTCAGAAATTCGACTTGGCCTCCCTTCAGCTGCTGTGGTTGGCGACAGGTTTGGAGTCTCGGACAGGGCTGTGACTGCAATTGCTTCAAGTGTTCTTCACGATGTTGGTTTCATAACTAGCAACAACTCAGATTTGGTGGTTGACAATAACAAGCTACGAAGGGAAAAGGCTTAAAGTTTCAAGCTTTAAGTGAAGCTCATGTATTACCGTTGAAGGGGCTGTATTTCGGTGGTCGTAAAGATTCTACATTGATAGAGGAGAGAGTAGATACTAAAAGATCACGAGAAAAACAAAAGATCAATATTTATCTCTTATTGAAGAACCGGGTTTACATTACATTACTCATTTGAGCCAATCATTTGGCACCGCAAAACAGATTTCCGCGACTATTATCGAATATTTTGAAGGGATCACACGAGATCTTTCTCAGCTTCTGGCAACTGGCTATGACGACACATCTGTTAATACCGGATGGAAATACCGCGTAATTCGGTTCAATTATTATTACTTCTCTACCAATCCTCCGCGATATATCCACTGCCGTATTTAGTTCCATTGCGCGTGATAAGAAAAGTCCATCCTCACTTCCCATGTCACACACAGGCAGTGGAACGGTGTGTCAAGTTAGTGACAGACGCATCCGCAAAGCTTTATGGGTTTCAAAATAGAGACGTGTTCATTAGATCCACATTCTTTTCCCGATCAATTATACCTGAATTCGATCATAAGGCTGATTTCAAGCCTCTTCCTGGTGATTAAGTATAAGTAAACTTTTGGTATTGGCATGTCATAACATTCTATGGTTACAATATTCTTAACAAATATTATATTAATATATTGTGACTCAGCGATTATTGAATGATTTTCAGGCAATATAATCAATTGTACAATACAATACAGCAATAAATAGTGTTTGCACCCATTTATTTTTCATGTTCGATTTATTTCTATAACACATAAAAAAGTGCACTTTTCTTCAAAAATTGCAAAATTTCAATTGCGATGCAGGAACAGAAGTTATTATTTGATCGAAAAAATATTTTACACCTTTCTTATTAAACCCAGTAGGCACCTCTTCCACACTATTAGAATAGCAATATTGAAAAATACATATATTTCCTACGCCGAGTAAAAATTGCCACTCTTTACCCAAATTTCCAAAATCCAAGTGCGATGCGGGGGCAGAAGATATTATCCAATCAGAAAAATATTTTACACCGTTTTTATTGAACCCAGAGAGAACCCTTTCCGCACTATTAGAATAGCGATTTCGAAAAAAAGTGTTTTTCGGCCCACCCTAATATACAGGGTGTCTTTTTAATGTCTGCCTTATAAGAATTTATTTTCACTTGATAAGCTTCTGTTAATTTTATTTCACTGCAGAAATATATTATCGCACTGGTTCAAAGTAATATTTTTTTAAGTGGATACAGCCATTTGCTTTTAGCTTTTTTTCCAATCATTGCAACCAGGCGCCTCAAATGACTTTCATTCTTTCTTCAAGCATATAATATCATGTTTCTCCTGCCATTTTAAAATTCTGACCAATGAAAATGTTTTTTTTATTTTTTGTACATTGATTAAAAAGCAAATTTTTATTAAAATTTCAGTTGGATATAAGAGCACGGTACGGCGCCAAATTCTCCAAATATGATATTAAATTTAACATGGTTGAGACATAACGGTTGATGAAAGTGTCGCGAACTTGGCGACGAGACAGTACCGTGTTCTTAAGTGTAACCCAATTTATTGCTTTTACTTTTGAAGTAATTACCGCGAAGATTTAATTTGAAAAATAACCAGCGGGAGTGGTTTTCCCTAAACTTTCTCGTTAACTTCCTAGGAAGGGTGTCATCCCCCCCCCCCATAAAAATTGCAGACCTTCAGCAAGGCCCGGACGCATATTTACAAACCCTACCTTGATACACCAAAGGCAGGAAATCAGCTAATATGATTGGCTAGCGCCGCTGAAAGTCTGTGACGTCATTTAATGCGAACTTTGTTTATGTTTCTGTTGCTTGGACTCGCAAACTGCGATACGAACATACTTCACAATTTTATTTAGTCTAGTAATAAGTTTTTTTTCTTTTTAATTACTTATAGCATGAATTTGGCTGAGCAAATTCGCTTGCATGTTACTGAGGAAAGTTCACCTCCAAAGTTTGCAAACGAACGGCGGTTATCAATGAATGGTTCAAAGAACTTGGAATTCGTATAATTATCAACTGAAACACAAGAAAATCGTGTCTAACAAGGAGAAAGATTTGTTAGCTGGTAAGTTTTGTTTCGAATGTAATCTTAGTATTCCTATTTAAAGAGAATCTGTGTTACGGCTTTAATATTCGGAATCGCTGGCGATATTTCGTTATTTCGGTGACTTTCTGGTTAAAGTTAAGTTTAAGGTACGGAAATTCTCGTTTTGGGGAATTTTTAAAAAAACATAGATTCGTAACATTCAATAAACAAGCGAAGCTACGAGGTTCCCGCTTTGCTAAAAGCGAAGCCGCTGATGTTTCTTTAAGTTAAAAAAAATTTGCCCGGAACGCGTACGCAAGAGAACACCAAAATTTTCTTGTCTACACAGAAAAAGTCGCCGAAATAATGAAATATCGCCAGTGATGGCGTATATCAAAGCTGTTCCAAGATTTTATTTCGTGTAAGTAACTTCCTTCATTTATGGAGAAATCATTCAGTTAACATATCATTTTGAAAAGGAGGACGACTCTTTTTTCTTATTAGGATTTCGATAAGGTAAGTGCGAAGGCGGAAAACGACGTCACAGACTTTCAGCGGTGGTAGCCAATCATATTGGCTGATTTCCAGCTTTTTGTGTATCGAGGTAGGGTTTGTAAATATGCAGCCCCGACCGCCAAGAGTACGCAGATTTACATTGCCCACGGACACCGCAGCAAGACGAAAGAGCAACAATGCAAGCGTGAATAAATATGTCAAGAGAGCGTCAATCTCTACTAATGAAAAGGAGAATGTGTGTGTGTCGGTCCTCTACAGGGCAGACCGCTAGACTTTGAGCTACGATATTTGGCACAAGCATACTTTGAAGGCTGGGAATGCGTACCTCGGAGCTCTCTTTTTTTTTGAAATTTTAATTCATTAAAAATTAGGCGAAATATCGGCGTTTTTCCTTAATAACTTGCAAAAATTTTATTGCAATAATATCATTTTTACACCATTTCAAAGTGAAAACACTTACCTTTCCAGTGATATCAATTAAATTTCAGTACAATGTTTTCTCGAATTTTAATAAATTTTTTAAAATATTTTTGACATAGTTTACAACAATACTTTTCATTGTTGCAACGCATCTCAAACTTTTTTCATTGTTCACAAATATTTAATTGCGTGTTTCTCTTTCATTGTTGAAAGCTATGGTAATATCCTAATACATTTTGCTTTCATATTTTATTTCGTCAAGATTTTTGTAAAATCTGTAAACCAAGCTCTCCGAAATATTGCTTTGCTTACATTAAGGAATATATCTGTTAAGCTGAATGGTTATGGTTGCCATGTTTTCATTCTTTTCTCAGCATGTTTTAATCCAGCTAACGTGCCGCTGGCCATAAAATGCGCCGCTTCATTTTGATGTTGAAATCAAATGCATATTTTGCAAGAGAAATAAGAAAGTGAAGATAGTGCCTACAACATGGAATTATAGGTTACATGACATGGGCAGTTATTTGACTTCATTAGGAACATTTATGTAGAACAATGAACAGAAGAGGTTCGAGGTCACTAATCGAACATGGGTTAAATATCTACCACAATCTGAAGTTGAAAATTACTTTTTTAAAAAAACCATGAATATAAATTATGCAAGATTCAATTGAAATTATATTCCCGGCGAACAAGCAGGTCGCCGTACACAATATGGCTCCTTTTGTGCGCCATAGTGTCATGAAGAAAACAAAATATGTATTTAGAACGCCTTTTTCTCCACCGGTTGAATTCAAAATTTGATATAGATCTAAAATTAGGGTTAGAAGACCACATATCAAATTTCATTTATCTAAGTCATTGCGTTTTGGAGATATCGTGTTCACATGCATGCGAATATGAAGACCGACCGACAGTCAGTCCTTTCACGAATTTGATCCAAAGTTTGTTACGGATCTACAATTTTCATGATAAAACTATTTACCAAATTGTATCCATCTAGCTATTTAAGTTTTTGAGTTATCGTGTTGACATGAAACCGGACAGACAGATAGACAGACTTCGCTTGGTCGGATTTCGTCCAAAATTTGCTAGAAATCTACAAATGTGATGTAAGGACCAAAATTTAACTCAAATCGTTTTTGAGTTATCGGGGGGGTTTGGGGGTTTCGCCCCCCCCCCCCCCGCCCGAGCTAAACCAGAATTCTTGATTTTATTTAAAATCACTACAACTGTTTGTTCTTAATTTTCCTTTTTTCAAAAAATAACAATAGCGTGACAACACTGCTTTTTGGCTTGACAGGCTCGAAAATTTTCCTACTTTTCTAATCATTCCACTTGTACTTATGGCGTTTAAGCGGTTGAAGATATTTTTTGGCTAGTTATTTCATTGCATTTTTTATTAAATTATCGAAAGTATTGTAATGTTCTTTATGATTCTTATTGTCATACGAGTCAAGGCAGTAAAGTTAAAGTGCTTTGGTTTACGTAAGCCATGAGGTTTGACATTCTTTACGATGATACAAAATTTTTATGACCTCAGCCAACCCCAACACCCCTCCCCCCCGACCCAAATCCTGGATTCGCCACTGTGTCCAGTCATTTGAAATTTGGCAGGTGCTTACTAAGAAAGGATTTTTGGAAGTTCATTCTATTATAGAAAAATCTCTTTTGAGAAGCCTTGCATTCAAATGCTTACTCTTAACTCTATCGTCATGATAAATATTAGTTATTTTACAAACGGAAGACTATTTTAGTATGACAGAGATTGTTAAGCTAGATTAAATTTGAATTCTAATAAGAGAATTGCAGACGTTGGCCAGAGAGACACTGTCTTCACTCTAAAAACCCCTTGGCTAACCCTTCTGAACTACCATTTCAGTCCAAGCGGCTGTAGTTACCAGAAAGGATCTGTTATGGCTATAATCAAAGCTAAGGAAAAGAAGCTAAAAGCGGCTGTTAAAATGAATGCTTCTTTCCTGTTCAATATATTTGTCTGCTCCAAAGTCTTTTTCTCTGACAGCTTGATCATTCTGCAGACTGAAGGAAGAAATACAAATGTAGTTTAACCGAAAGCCCTTTAGTATTACTAATATAATAGCCCAGATCTGTCTCTCCGTAACGCTCTGACGTTACCAACAATAAAGCTCGCGCCATAGCACTGCGAGACATTAAACAGCATTATTTCATTGTTAGAGAAGCTAAATTTCAGTAATTTTAAATCTAAAAGAGTAATTGTCGTTCTAATTTCAAATTTAATAGCTCTAAAATAGTGAAATAAAATTTTCTATCGATTGATATAAAATTTATCTCGCTATGTTCAATAGTTCCCGAGAAATTTTAAATTATATTAATCATATATTTCAAATTAATTTCCGTTTTTTAATAGAAAGTGGTAAATTACGTCAGTGGTATATCATGCGCGTGGTATAGTTTGGATGCCACGATGCATCTGATTATTTATTGCAATCGTGGTGATATAATTTGATAATATTTTTGGCAACGTTTGGCAAGCAGAGAAGTGCTTTGTTTTGATTCGAATTTCGAAAAAGAATTCCTTTGAAATTTTAACTTACGTTTGACAAGCTGAGAATTCCATGGTTATTGAATTATAATAAAATTGTTAAACAACGCAAAATACTTCACACGGAATGTTGTTTACCACGAGGTTTTTTGAATAAAGAAACATGTAAATAATATGTAAATTATAAAAAATATTTCCTGTCATAAAACATATGCTTATTTTATTTGTTTTCAATCAATGTTAAACATTTCTCTCGCATATATATCTATTTAAACACGTCAAATTTGACGGGAAATCTCTCGAATGAAGAGGCAATTTGATGACAGGTGATTTTCTAGTTACTTATATTCTATACTAACAGAACGCGCAAGGCAGTGACCATGCAATCAGTACTTCAAAAAAAAATCGCCCACAATGACACGAAAAACTTTTGAAATCAAAACAAAAGATACACATTATTGATTTCCCCGCTTATTTTTTCTGCGATAATGACATTTTAACTGTAGAAAAACAGTACAGAGTACGTTAATCCAAAACAATATTAAAAAATTGCAACGTGAAAATCATTTTTATACAGCAATGGTGTTTCTAAGTTAGGCTGATGCAATACAGTCTTTTCTCTGGATCATAAAACCACAGTACCGTGATCTTCGAAGGCCACGACAGTACCCCCTTCGTCACCCCCTGGAGCTTGCGCGAAAAGCTATGGCACATTTCACGCAGATGTTAAAGAAACTCTTTCAGCTCATCACGGAAAAATTCTCTCATAATTCAGCGAATTACGTTAGAAGTTCAAAGCCAACTTATCACCCATGTCAGAATGTTCCAGCACTGCTTAATTTACGACTAAACCCTTGCATCCAACGAAATGATTTCACATTATTCCTAGCGAAACATGCTAAAAAGTGAGGAGGGAATAATTCCGAAAGATGGCGCCAGAGTAGCCAGGGAGAAACTGGCCGTTTCGAAATAGAACTTCATTCGAAAAGAATTTTTTTAGCCTTTTAAGATAAAAAATTATTAAAAATGAACGGACAAAGATATTTTAACCGTTCTTGTTTTAAATCAGAGAAAAATAATTAATTTACTGCCAAAAAATTTTGAAAATGATATTTTATTAGAACATCGAATGCAAGAGTTTTAAGAATTCCGGACAATTTTATTTTTGAAAAGTGACTATTTTTAAAAAAAATCCCAAAATTCATTAAATTAAGTTAGAAATTCGAAACTAACTTCATTAGAACGGAAATCGTGTGCTCTTTTCGATGATGTGTCTATTGTCTTCGTACAATTTTTCAAAACCATTCTATTGAGAAATTAGTGCGAAAAACCAACCAAAACAACGCAAAACATTAAATAAAAAATTTTCTAGATTAAATTTTAAAATTCCGGCTTCGAGGTGCATTGAGTCACCATTAAGACTACCTGTGTGCCGAATTTCAGAGCTGTAAGTGCGATAGATTCGTCTGGACATCGCACACACACACACACAAAGATTGTCTTTTATAAGTATAGAAGATATTTCCTGCTTTGCTATCTACAAATGCAATAAGCAAAAAATGTTTTTTATTCTTCTTTATCAGGTTGCATATCGCAGTCGAAGCTGCGACGGGAATGTTAATATACTATGCAGATTAAATTTACTGCAAAGAAAGATATAAGGTTTTTTTTTTTTAATTTTACATAAGAAATATTATTTTCATGAGGTATGTTGAATCCACATATAATTAAGAAATGCGATGGAATCATTTTAATGCAAAATGTGAAATATCCCTGAGGGGAAAAAAATCACACAAATGTTGTATTTCATATCTCACTTTCTACTGAGCTCTTCAAAACTACTGAACTGTTGCAATTCATATGATGGTTATTCATGTAAAGCTGAAATGTATCTGCGAGATTAAATTTAAATAGTGTATTAGTTATGTAATAGCCAATATTTCCCAACATAAAAATAATTCACATATTTAAATACGTGACATCATTTTGTGATATTCGAATCACCTTCTAAATAGTTATGTTCGCGCCCCATTTTGATGCAAACGTGGGTTATTTTGTGACGAACCTCGAAATTTTTAACTGTCATCAGGTGAAGGAGGCAACATCTGGGTCTGTGCCCCCTTCTCCAAGTATCCCCACGCACCAGCGGGAAGACATTTGACCCCTGCGGAGTTAGCGTGCACCAAACCCGCTTACACAGAGTTCTTCGATGGTATCAGATTTCGAACCTGGAGTTCTCCGGCCCCGAAGCTGACCTTACACAACCGGACTCTTGCGATTATATTGTACTTGCCGCCTTCGGCGACCAGCTTGTTCGCCGGGAATATTATTTCAATTGAATCTTGCATCATTTTATATTCATAGTTCTCTTAACAACGGAATTTTAAACTTCAGATTGTGGTAATTATTTTACCCCTGTTCTATTAATGACATCGGACCTCTTCTGTTAATTGTCTATATAAATGTCCCTAATGGAGTCAAATAACTCACCATGTCAAGCAACCTCTTATTCCATGTTGCCGGCACTATCTTTCTTGTAAAATATGCATTTGATTTCAACATTAAAATGCCGCATCACATTTTATAGCCAGCGGCGTGTTAGCTGGATTAAAATATGCCGAGAAAAGAATGAAAACATAGCAACCATAACCATTCAGCTTACTGGATATATTTCTTGATGTAAGCAAAGCAATATCTCGGAGAGCTTGGTTTACAGATTCCACCTGGTTTCCGAAATAAAATATGAAAGCAAAATGTATTAGAATATTATTTCAGATTACAACAATGAAAGAGAAACATGCAATTAAATATTTGCTTAAACAATGAAAACGGTTTGAGTTGCGTATATTGCGTTGTATTGTTATAAATTATACCAAAAAATATTTTTAAAATTTATTAAAATTCGAGAAAACATTGTACGGCAACTTAATTGGTATCATTGGAAAGGTAATTTTGTACTTTCAAATGATGTAAAAATGATTTTTTTTTGCTGTAATAATTTCGGAAGTTATTAAGGGAAAACGCCAAAATATCGCTTTATTTTTAATTAATTAAAATTCTAATTAAAATATCATGAAAAGGGCTCCAAGGTGCACATTCCCACCCTCCAAAGCATTTTTGTGCCAAATTTCTTATCTCTAGGTACAGCGGTCTGACTTATAGAGTGCCAACACACACAGATACACCCAAACATTCTCCTATATTATTAGTAGAGACTAGAAAATCACCCGTCATGGTATGACGGGTGCAAATTGCCTCTTCATTCGAGAGATTTCCCGTCAAATCTGATGTGTTTAAACAGATACATATGCGAGAGAAATCTTTAACATTGATTGAAAACAAATAAAATAAACATATGTATTATGACAGGAAATATTTTTTATTTACATATTTCTTTATACAAAAAACCTCTTGGTAAACAACATTCAGTGTTAAGTATTTTTCGTTGTTTAACAATTTTCCTTGTTCTTCAGATGTCTTTGTGTAAATTTTAAAGTAGCCAAAAAATATTATCAAATTATATCATCACGATTGCACTAAATAATTAGATGCATCGTGGCTTCCAAACTATATCACGCGCATGATATACCACTGACGTAGTTTTCTACTTTCTATTAAAAAACGCAAATTAATTTGAAATATATGATTAATATAATTAAAAATTTCTCGGGAACTATTGATCATAGCGAGATAAATTTTATATCAATTGATAGAAAATTTTATTTCACTATTTTAGAGCTATTAAATTTGAAATTAGAACGACAATTACTCTTTAAAATTACTGAAATTTAGGTTCTCTAACAATGAAATAATGCTGTTTAACATCTCGCAGTGCTATGGCCCAGCGTTTTATTGTTGGTGACGTCAGAGCGTTACCGAGAGATCTGGGCTATTATATTAGTAATGATGCCTGAAAATATCTTTTTAATGCAATTAAATAGATTTAATATTTATTCAAAAATATTTCATACAGTGAAACCTCGCGTAACGAGCACCTCTCATAACGAGTACGTCGCATAACGAGCAAAATAAATTGTAAAAAAATGACTCATTTAACGAGCGACGATTCGCATTACGAGTGACAAGAAGAAGGGAAGTCCCGTATTGTGCGCTTGCTGCATCAGTCCATGGTTAGCACTTGTTCCTATTCGTCGCTTGTGATCACACATTTTTCCAAACTTGTGTTTAGACAATCATTGAAGCGACCAATGAACCATCATAAGACCATGAAGGAACCAATTATACTTTCGAAGAGTTTTTGAAATATCACTACCACATCGTTGCTTGCCTCAAAATGAACGAGAATACGTGGGGAAGGGGCCTCCAAGAGAACCCTCACTTTTGCTTGGAAGAAGCTTTGGCTGGCGAGCGTTGTTGAAGGGGTTTGAGACAGTTGAGGGGTTCGAGATATTGAGAAGCATCACCCTAATAAGACAGTGGCTATGCGCTCTACAAATTTATTTAATGATAATGCTGTGTCACATTTTTGAGAAATTTTGAAGTGTTAAAAAAAATAAATGTATCTAGACAACTTTCCATTAAAAAGGAATTAGGTATGTACCATAAATAATAAACTCATTATTTCGATTTTTTTCCCTACAAATCGAATTCGCTTTCCATGTTGGTTCATTCCGCAATAGAAGAAAAGATGAAGATGAGTCACGCTCCTTCACAATGTTATATATAATTTTCTTTAAATACGTTATACTTGAAATTTGTTGAGTATTTTTTCGGCATGGAACGCATTATCCTATTTTACATTAAATTATATGGGAAAAATTATTTCGCATTACGAGTAAGATCCTGGGACGAATTATGCTCGTTAATCGAGGTTTAGCTGTAAATTTAATTATGTGTTAAATAAATCTTCGAAATTTAATCTTATCAATACTCTTCTGGCAAAAAAATTATTTTTATTCAGAAATATAGTTACTAGATGCAGAAGTTAATAAAGTGAAAATGGACCTTATGCACCCTTTGGGTTCGAGAGTATAAAAAAACAGCTGTGGAGGAATAAACAAAACGATCGGCCTATAAGCGACTCAGAAATAAAAGCAGTTCTGAGTCAGCTGTTTAAGACTGACCAATGGCTGCCTCCGGCAGGTCACGTGTCGGAGGATGTGACGTCACATGCATAAGGTCCATTTTCGGATTCAAGATTTAAAATTAGAAAAGAAAAGGTAAGAGACATATTCCAATTAGAATTACAGTAAAACCCGGGAATCCGAACTAAATGGAGCTGACCTCTGTTCGGATTCTGGGGAATTCGGATTATCCGGTAAAATATTCTTGATATACCAAATGCAGTAGAGTATTGATTCTGGGTGCTCCGTAAAAGCGTACGGAAAGAGCACGCGGCGATTCGCACAGTAGAGTGGCAAACAAGTTGAGGGTAAAAAGAAGATATCCGAGTTTGTTTCTACTAATTAAGGTGCTGTATTCATTCCTAAAGACCACTTCAAATCCTTCTTTTAAGTTAGGAATGAACATTAGCTTTGTTTCTGATTCGTAATTGTTATTTTTCCTTCATTTTTCAATAAAAATGTTTCAGAAAATTTTAAAAAAGTTTTTCGGATAATCCGGATTTTCGGGGATCTACTGTAATTCCAGAAATTGCTGTTACTTCAAAAGCGGCGCAATGCTGTTTTTCTGTGAACTTCAAAAATATAGCTTACACTATGTTTTTATTTTGAATTTATTGTAAGATTATATGATTATAGTCACACTGAAGCAACAATCTGGTTTCTTGATAAGGTTCAGTATCAAGACATTTTACATTTCTGCAAAAGGAACATCCCATAAGATGTGTTGCATGTGGACGTGATTCAAGTACTTTTGGATTCCAACTAAGTTATATGCTATAACTATTTCAACACAATTTAGCGAAATCGATTACATACCGGCTTGTTAAAAGAATTAACAAGAACTCTCCGTTCGTAACACTCTGTTAGGCGCAGGCGATCTCATAGATCGCTTGGGAATATTTTGCCTTCTCCTTTGAAATCGTTTGGCAATAATTTCCAGCACTTGTAGTAATTTTCATCATAGACCTTCGAGGAATGAGGATTAACGAAGTTTCTTTTTCACTCACCCATTTTCAAAGGCCGGAAAACATAATTCGCATCTGTCATATCTCTGTGCCAAAAGTCGCAAGTTTTTTTTTATTAAATATATTCGAAGTTAAACGCTATTTTATTAAAAATGAATTGAATATGGTGAGTGAATTTCCTTTTGGAAATTGCGAGTGATTATCTGAAATCGGTAGCGCGACTAATGCTAGTACTTTTTGCTAGTTTCACGATGACCTATGGACGAGTTTTCTGTTTTGTTTACTACATTAAAAACCTTGACTTTATTTGCATTACTTTTGGACTTCCGTTTTGAAGATTCCGGAATTACGTAGTTAAGGTATTTAATGTAAATAAAAAAAACAGAGAACTCGTCCATAATTTCGACACGAACTATTAACAAGAATTTTGGAGGATGCCTTTTCAGCATTATGGAAATAAAATAATGTGTGCAAAAATAATTATATTTTAGGTATTTAAGTATAAAAATTAAAGATTAAGAAATTAAGTAAAAAGAACTCGTGATATCAAAGGTCGCCGCACCTAATAATGATGCTTGTAATGGTGTATCTAACAGAGGGTTAATGAACAGTAACTACAGTTTTAAGTTTCTATGGACAAGTTTTCTGCTTTGTTTATTTACATTTGAGTGCTGGAACTACGTAATTCCGGTGTAATGCTCTAAGTCAATGGAATCTTCAAAGCGTAAGTCCAAAAGCCTAGGGATGACGAATATTTGGTGAACTGTTATTTACTACGCAATATCAAAAAAATCAAAAATACTAGCGACGAATACTACTGTCAAAATGGTGTGATCCAATCACTGGTAAATAAACATGCATAAAGTGTTTCAAAATTTTAATTCCTTCTTAATATACTTTGTTCCCCAAGTTTTAATTTTCATTTCAATGTTCTATCAACAGATGGCTCCATGGAAGCCCATTTTGGTGCTTCGAAAGAAGATCGTTCTTTTTGCCTTCACAGTCGATGACCACGTCATGGTTCCCCCCTGTCACAGTTTCATTGGCATTTCCTGTGACGCTTTAAATCACCAGTTTTGTTGTGATATGCGTTTTCAAATGATTACAGCTCTTATCGATTGCAGGTCCTGAATAACGATAGCAAGTGTCATTTCCGATAGTGACGTAGAAGGTCGCCATAATCGTTCGAGATAACTATTCATAGGGAAGCTTAGGGGTCTATTCTGGTACCCCCAGTTGGGGGGGGGGGGGGGGGGGGGGG
>BGPR01004282.1:99463-110833 GCA_013235015.1 Araneus ventricosus | reverse complement strand
TTTCTCAACAACCACCTTTCAACGCCACATATCGAAGAAGAATACAAAATCATTAGTTATATAAGAGCCCCTAGATGTCGAATGACATTTCTATACCTCCCGGTAACAGAAATTTCCTTTTTACTGCATCTTCTCCGGAAGATGGCACCGAATGGATTCTCTTTTTATGCATATGTAGTGCGTATATCTATATCCTTGTTAAATATCAAACGGCTGACAGCTGGATAGACAACGATATCTCTGAAACGATGACATCTCTTTGTATATGAAATGGGAAGATATGCTTATTATTTCGGATTGATGCGGAGCTGCTGCGCTGCAAAAAAGGGGGTGCCGGTGATGACTGTGACAGACCTGACAGTCAGTCACTTCTTGGGCGAGTGGCCTGGAGATTTTTTGAGAGACGTTTGTTCCACCTTTGTCATTTCCTTCGCAAGTGGTGAACTCGGAGATCGTTTTTATGCATGGATTTTGATGCATGTTGGAGATGTCTTTTTTTATTACTGTTATTTTGCTGGTAAACCTTGAGGCGAGATTTAATTCAAATGGGAATTGGAAATGTTCAGTCTGTGAGAACGTTCTATCAGCGTTATTGGCTTTTGTGTTTTAGTTTAATTTACTTAAGGTATTCTGGTGGATGACATTTATTCGTCAACTCCCAACTTAATTTAAAGCATACAGATTTCATAAATTTCTACTAAATTTTGTTTAAAGCATGAAGATTAAGATATCTGTGAAGTAAGATTAAATTCGGGACAAAATTTGAGGGGGAAGGGTCTTTTTAATTTTTCATATTTTCAGCAATTTTTTATAAAAAGCGTAGAATGTCATTTTTAAAACTTTTTTACAGAAATATTAAAGAATTTTAAAATATAGTAAAATATCAAAAAATGAAGATACCTTTGCAATTCCTTGCAGTGCCCCAAAAATAAATCAAATGAAAAATCATAAAATTTCTAAATGATGACATTTAGACTTAAACTCTGGCTAACTGGAGGTTTAAGCGTATTGAAAATTGTTTAGGAGATTGAGAATACCTATTGACTTTCGATACAAAGTAAAAAAGGAACAATGAATTGCGATCGGTTTGGCCATGGAAGTGAAAATGTTCCTCAAATGTGTGATTGGGCGTTAATGGTTTAAGTAATTCGTAAAGTAAGGAAAATTCTGTTTAGAGCGTAAGTTGAGCTGCCATAGAAGGAACTCTAAAATGGCAATTGGATACCAAGGATGAACTAAAATTAGAGTTAGTCATTTAACTTCATAGAATACTAAGTCCACAAACAAACTAAACGATTTCTGCAGCAATTACAACATTTTTACTTTAATCAATTGTAAAACATCATGGCATGAAAATACAGCACGAAATTCTTCGTTTTTGTTATACCTTTTACATTCCGATTGTTAAAATTATAGTGTTCCTGTTCAGCACATAGGTGAAAATCTGGTGGTCATAAGAACGTCAAATATCAGTGGTATGCATTTCAGAAGATAACAAAGAATTCACGGAAGGAGACACAAAAGTTCTTTAAAAACGGAATGCTAATGGTAGATAATCCTAGAATAAAACGTATCTAATTGCTGTCATATTATTATTTTCGTAAAACAAAAAGATAAATAAACTTCTACGTAACAAAAAGATACATAATTTTCTGGAACTCATAAGAACTCTGAAATATATTGTTGCAAAAATGTAATGTCGCTTTCCTGCCTGACTAGTCTTATGTTTGAGAAGACAGTTATACAGGGGTAAGTATGGAATGGCCAAGCCTGGACCCCTGACATTGGCGACAAATTGATGATACCAGAAAATGCGACCCTTTTCTCGATATCTCTATCAGGAAAGAAAATGCACTTGAATGTACGAGAAAACTCCATGTGACGTCACGGCCTGTCGGGGAGAGTATTTAAGGGCCGCGCTTGGATCAGAGAGGAAAATGTTAATCGACTGGAACGACTTTGAAGTTTCGTCTGCAGTGCGAGCTAGAAAGCTGGTGAACTAAGTGCTACTGAAAGTGCTGTATTGTCGTTAATAGTGATTTGCTGACTGTTTGTGTTGCTAAATCTCAAAGTAATAACTGTTATTACCTGCGAATTGTTGTCTGTTTATGTTGCTAATCTGTGTAAGAACTATTGTTTCCTGTTACCTGTGCTTCGTGTTTTCCTGCATATTTGTGAATAAACCTTCATTCTCCATTATCTTGCGTGTTGGACTGTTTACACCATACACCCACAGAACGATTTTTGTAACAATATAAATTACTTACTGCCCCATTCTTTAAAAAACATTTCTGTTATATTTAAATATCGACAGTTTTTACCAGCTTTGTGATGCACAATCAACCATTTCATTTTAGCATATTTAAGTAATTCTTTTCTCAAATCGACACCGCAAAACTTCGTTCGATCATTATTTTCATATTAATGCATGAAAGTTATCAATCCTGCAGCTAATTTAGAGTAACGCATCATGAATCCTGAATAATCACTAAATACAAAAACATGCGTTAAATGATATATAATAATACCTCATAACGCATTTTAATAAGTGTTTTACTTGTCATTAATTTGTTACGAAATATATCACTATCAAATGAATGAGACATTCCGTAAAAGGAGGCTCAAAAAATTACTGTATCGTCATTAGAGTCATTGAAAAGCTATCCGTCTGGGTAATGAGGCGATTAATAACTCGAATTACGAGGCTAGGGATTTTTATTAACGACTATTTGAAAGAAAAAACAAATACCAGGGATTTTTTTTCCCTCCTCCATAATGCATAGGCGTTTTTAATGACTTGAAAAGTGCCGCGATTGGCAGAGATCCTTAAGTGCATAATCATTGTTTTTTTCGGTCATGTTTTTGCCATGGCAGCGGTGATTATTGCAAATTTTTACAAATAAATTGTTAATATGATTTGGATCATAAATGATTATTGCAGAACTTCCGGTGAACAATTTATTTAAAAAAAATTTATACAAAGAAAAAGTATGGTAATCTTTAAAATATTCTACCTGAAGATTTAAAGAATCGTTTCCTTTTCGAGTTCCTTGAGCCCGAAAAATACTTTCTTTGAAAAATGGCTGTCTACGCTTTTCTAGCTAAGAGTGTTGGAAATCGCGACCAAACAAATGCGCGTTTTACACGTTTTGTTCTTAGCATTATTGCGCTCAAGGTGTCTTTCGGTACTAAATCGAAGAGGCTCTACAGCTTTGTAACTGACTTTTTTCCCGTATCTTCTACCGTTTTCGAGATAGGAACACTAACTCCGTTATTTGCCACTGGGGGGCGCTGTAACCTATCTCATCGTGTAGCGCATGGTAACTTTACTATACCTAGACACCAAGTTTGTGGCGATAGTTGTCGCCGTTCTCAAGTTAATATGGGGAAGTAGGACTTTTTAGTGGACACCCTGTATGATTAATTTTAATGATTACATTATAAATATACGCATTCACTCTTTTTATCTGAATATTTTTGAACAAATATGCATGTTCGCGTTACATTACAAAATCGATGGTGGTCTAATTGCAGGCCTTAGTCATATTTTTACTATTAACGTATTAAAAATTATAGTTAAATAAATTTTCGGCTCAAAATTAAGATAAAATCAGTATTGTAAATCTTTAGGTGCCTTGGATCAAAGGTATCCACGGGCTACAACCCAACAAACCCAATGGATAAGGCGGCCATGGTTACGATATATAAGGAAAATGAACTAGTAAGTTGTTCAATTTGCAATTTATTAGCTTCTTTTTAAATATTCTTATTTATCCATTTCAAACTGGATCCCATTCGTCTTTTAAACCGAGGTAAACATGTTCCAGCTCTTTTATAGATTTCAACAGGTGTTTTTCATTTCAAGAATATCTTGCAGAATATAGAACGAATAGTAAATTTTGTCAAATTATAGAATTTCATCTTTACAATGCAGATTATCTAATGACTGTGACAGTGACAGCTCGGCGTAAAGTATATCTACGAACAACGGAGAAGTGTGAAATTTGTAGTGCTAACCTTTACAAATACAGTAGAAATTAGATAATACGAACTCTTTAATTTGAATTCGTCGATAATTCAATATTTTTCTCTGTTTCCTAGCATTTCGTATTAGCATAACATTAAATATAGGATATAATGCGAATTTATTTTAGTTAATTAGAAGTCAAAACTAAGAATTATAATTTTTTAATCTCTGAATTGGCTTTGTTAGTTAAAACTTATTTCGTCAGTGATCATAAGAGATTAATAGCTGCTGTACAATGCATTTAATCAAGAAAGGAAAAAAAATTATCATTCTTTTAAAAATCTATGAACAAATTAGATGTAAATTGTACTGTTTATTTTGAAGTTTTGTAGTACAATATTTTATTTAAAGTGCTTCACTCTGTTTGCTTCTTAAAATTACTTTTTTATTTATTGAAACTCTTACTTGAAAAATATTGTGAAATTTGAAATGAACATGAGAATGTTTTTTAGGCTGGAGTTCTTTCTGTAATTTTTGTGATATAAAAATTGTTATGCGTAGAATGCAACCGCTGATGTAATCAAACCAGACGAAGACAAGACAGAAGAATCACACCTAAAATATTACCATGCTACCATATTTTGGGCTACAGGTTCAAATTTCCTTTGATTCTTTCCGAGTATAATTATCATCACTTCGTTCAAAATTCTTACTATTTCTATTATAACCAAATATCTCAATTTAAATAAAAGTCATTGTAGGTACGTTCCACATCTTCTCCTGAACAACTGCAGCAATTTCAACCAAACTTTGAACACCTATTATTTAAGACAAGAGGAAGATTATTGTCAACTGTTCGAAATCCAAAAGTTAATTAAACAGTCAGTTAATTACAAATTAACCGAAACCGTTTCTTCCATATTAACTTCGAAGCAAATTATTTCCCAAAAAATATTTTTATACCATCTTAAAGTTCAAAATTTTACCTTTTCAATGATACCAATTTTGTATTTATGAAATGTTTGCTTCAACTTTTATTAATCTTTCAAAATTCAATAAATAAATTATTACAGCAGACGATTCTTAAATAAAGCAAATTTAATGATACTTCGTTGCTAGACAACGGTGAGACTTGGAACAAATTTATTTTTATTTCTGTAAATATTTTAAAAAGAAGTGAAAGATCACTGTCAACTTTAAAAGGCCCAAAAGTTAATTAAATTTTTTAAATTAAAAATTAAGCAAGATTTTGCGGTTTTTTTTCGTGATATATTTCGAAAGTGTTATGTTAAAATAACTATTTTTATATATATTAAAGTTTAAAAAATAACTTTTCAGTGACACAAATTTCATTTGCGTTCAAAATTGTTGCTCTCATTTCAATTTTTAAAAAAATTCAACTTTTGTACAAAATTCACAATTTGTAGCAATGTATTTTTTATTGTTCAAGAACAAGAACACGTATGAAAAGCTGTTGCCTAGAACATATAAACAAAATTCTGAAAGAATACTAAAGAAATGTTTTAAAGCAGACGATTCATAATTTATATCGGGAACAACTATTGATCTAGTTTATTTTGACGCTTTTTATTAATGAAATTTTAACTATTTAATTAATTGAACCAAAACATTCGTCAAAATCCTTCTTATACTTCACTATTTATGAACGGAATTTGAAGTAAAAACGTTTCAGACGATAAAGGAATTTTTGTATTATAATTTTCTGTACAAAAATAGTTTTTTCATTAAAAATATTAGTCATAAAAGTGTTTTAATCCCGATCAACGCCGTGTATAACATCTAGTTGTTCAATAAGACTTTTATTCATTGAAAATGCTGTCATTCCTTTACTACCATTTTCAGTTTCAAACCTGTCAATCTCCTCTTGCTTGACTATTTTGTAGACCCAGATTTTTTTAATTCGAATTGTATAAGTTCTCAGCTTCGAATTGTATAAGTTCTATTGTATTGTACTGTATGTGTGTATCAGTCAATTATATACTACTAGAATATCTATGTCTCAGGACACTGGCCAATTAATATAAATATATTCCAATCTTTAACTCTTTCCAATGAAATAAAAATAACCCCGTTCTTTCTGCTTTATCCCGTTATAATGTATAAATTCATCATCTGAATATTAGAAATGCAGCTTCTCTCTTTTGTTTCCATTGCAAAAAAAAATCTGTCTCTAAAAGGTTAAATAAGACAGCTTTCTTAATGAATTTTGTTCACTAATATGGAAAGGTTTGATCGAGGAGAAGACTATTAAAATTTCTACGACCCCAAATTCTTTTGCGTAACTCCAATCAAGATTGTAACCAACAGTTAAAGAATCGACATTTAATTAAAATGTTTGTAATTAGTATGTAATCAAATGTGACAAAAATAAATAAAATGTCTTATTAATATTAACTTATCAAACAGAAGAAATGAAGATGTCAAACTTCAAATATAATCTCTCACATTGCCAGTTTCAAATTTAATATTGAGTTTCTTCCGTCTCCAAGTAAAAAAAACTCTTGCGCCAATCAATTTTCCAAGTTTCTCAAAACTTAAAACAGAAATCCAAATTTGCACGGGAGACTCAGAAGTTGATATCATGTTCAGTAGTTGTTCATTAACAAGGTTCAACGGTATATGAACTAAATGTCAGAACGAAAAACCCAGAAGATATCAAGTGGATTTTGTTACATCTTTCGTCCTATACTGTTACTTAAATGATCCATGTATTACAAAAGAATTACGAGCAAATTATTGCCAAAATTAAATAAATGCCTCTAATAGGTATCACTTGATTGTACTTCCAGCAGATTTAATTACTGCCGCTACAGGTACTATTAGCGCACAAGTTGCGGCAGAAGAACCAACCCCATAAAGAAATGGTAGGCAGGTAATTGCCACGATCAGAACCTCTGTGAGCACATGAGACCTCTTCCCGTTGTTTAGAACAAAGCAAACGTGAAAAGAAGAAACTCATACAGGGAGGAATATTGTTCTTTTCCAGATAAAAAAAACGTAAATAGTTCCTAGAAAAAGTTGGGGCAATCTGTTTAATTACGTACCTCGCGGTGGCAATACTAAATTTTGAAAGAGGGCGAAGGAAACATCATTTTGCTTCGCGTGCAAGGTAGTATTTGCACGTGAGCGGCATCGTTCTGAGTAGTGTGGTTCGAATTGCATGGAAAGAAATGGCTTTCCCTCCCCGTTCCAGAAGCCGCTGAGGGGTAGGTGGAAAAAATAAGTAAATAAATGATTTATAGAGAAATGTGGGAATGGTTCAAAACACGCGAATTAAGCATTATCATTAAGTTCCCGCCTCGTTGCGATGAAACTGGGTGAAGAGGAAGGGGCCACGCATCAGTTGAGATTCATTAAAAGAAAGCCTCCCTTTACAGAGAAATTCCCATATGAAGCATCATTATGTGTATTTTGGGATAGCTTGTTCTTTTGTTTTTAGTTAGTGATTGTGGCGCCATCTTGTGATTTATAATGGTAGCCTTATTGCAGCTATATCTTAAAACATGCGATGAAAATGGGTGAAGAGGAAGGGGCCACGCATCAGTTGAGATTCATTAAAAGAAAGCCTCCCTGTACAGAGAGATTCCCATATGAAGCATCATTATGTATATTTTGGGATAGCTTGTTCTTTTGTTTTTAGTTAGTGACTGTGGCGCCATCTTGTGATTTATAATGGTAGCATTATTGCAGCTATATCTCAAAAAACATGCGATGAAACTGTGTGGAAAAGCAGGCGCCACGCTTCAGAAAGAAAGCCACCTTCTACAGAGAAATTCCCATATAAAATATCACTGCATATAATTTGGAATATTTTTTTTATTTATTGGTCATCAGCCAAATTAATGAATTTTAATTCATAAGTGGACAATTAAATATCGACATAAAATGAAATACAATGAGCAAAAATAAAAAAGATGTAATATGATGAGAAAAGATTTTAGAATTAGTTCTAAAGATGCTGAAAGCAACGTTTAATAATAAAAAAATTATTTTAAGTTAGATAATCGAAAGAAAATAAGAATGAATGAGAAAGAAATAAGAATGAAATTAGCAAGAAATTGTTGGTTTCGCCGTTTTTTCAACTATTTGTTCAAGGCTATTAATACAAGTTAAATTGATTTTTTAAATTTTGCCAAAAGTTGATGATTATTTTTGTCATGCCACTAACCCCCACGTGGCTGTTCCGGCTCTCAGGAAAAGGATGTGAAGTGAAGAGAGGGCGGGACAGTTGCGCGGGGGGGTGAGAAAGGAGACGCCATAGTGTTTAGTTTTGGCTCTGCACTGGGTGTGCATGTTTTGTAGGAGCTCCCGTGCGGGACTCTGAGTATTAGATGAATAATCTTGAAAGTTAATTCTACTGTATATTTGTAAATATTTGTTATTTTATCGTATTAGTAAATTTATTAAACTAGTGCAAAAAAAAGAAAGTGAATTCATTGAAAGTTGAAGTACAGCTATTACAATTTTATTTTAATATAGAAAACTGCGGAGGAAGCACAAAATTGCCTGTAAATAAGATTTAAGAGTTCAGCTTAGATGTAAGACAAGAAATTAAATGTGTGTCAAAATTACATAATAAATATTCGATAGCGTTAGTCTTTGAAATTATGTATCGATCAAATTAGTACATACTTATAAGTAATAGCTTCTACTGTCTTCCTTTTCGAATTTCAGACAGCTTAAATCAATTTTGCTATATGATTAAATTACGAATAAAAAATATAGGCAGATAATGTGCCAAATAAAAAAAAAATTTCAGCAGCACAAACAAAATATAATTCATTGTTTTCTCTTTTTTCAATGCATAAAAAGCATTAAAATAAGGAAAAACGCCGATTTCTTGAAAACTACGCACAAAGCACCACACGAGCAGAATTAGAGAAAAATAAAAATAGCTGCTAATGAATAGAGACCGCAAAATCTTAAACAGGACATAAATTTCTTTTCTTTGTAAGAAATACAGAAGAATGGTTACTCCAGATTTACGCGTGTAGTAATGGAATGTTTTATATCTTAAAAAAACGGACACAAGAAACTGAAACCCTCAAGATATTTTTTTATGAATGAAATTCATATAAAATATAAAAACGGGCTGTTGGAAAAAATGTTGAAAAAAATCGTTTCATTGCTGTGTGAGGCATGAGATCAGGGTTCTACAATGTTATTCTTTTCTTTACAATAACTGTGCCATTCAGAAAAAAACAGGGGAGGGAGATTTTTTATTCATGCTTGAAAACATTTGAAACAAGTGTCGGGGGAGAGGTTCTTTTAGATGTAATGGGTCAGAAGTTTTTAGGACATATTTTTGCATGGAGTTTTGACATAATACCAGTAAGTTGCAGATGCTTTACGGCGGTTGAGAACAATATCACTGATTTTTCATTGTAAAGCTTTGAATAATCATCATTTCATTTTAAGAATTACTGGGTTGAAGTCATTAGAGATACAAAGAAACATTGTAGCATTCTGCTATGAATCCCATAAATCAAAATTACTGGGAAAGTTCAGGTTTATTCATTATTGTTGAAATAGTTGTAGGACCATGTTAGAAACTGAATTGGATCTACGAAGGCATTTCAAAAAAGTAACAAGCTTCCTAAGAGAAAATTTTTTATTTACGAATTCAAAGAAATTATCAGCGTAATAAAGCACTCGTACACATTACTTCTTCACATAATCACCATGGTTGCCGAAACATTTGTTTTATCCGTAAACCAGCATATCGAAGCAGGCACAGGAGAAATTAACTTCATGGCATCGGTTCTGAAATGCTGACCTCCCAGATGCTTCCTTCGAAGAGAGGGAAATCACTTGGTGCAAGGTCCGGGCTGCAGAGAGGGTGTTCTAGCGATTCTCGAAGATGATGAACGTACGTGGCCACCTTGATCTTTGCTCGTCTCGCACCATCTGTTCTATATTTATCGAATTCCTTTTACCAAAACCGCATACGTTTTCGTGACGTTACACTCGCTCCGTACACTTCTACCAGCTGCCGATGAATTTCAATTGGAGAAGTTTTCTTTAGAAGGAAAAATCTTATCACACTTCTTATTTTAATCGCCGATCACGTTTCTGTCAACACTTCCACTTCTAACTGAGCATACCGTGAATAGAACTAACCATCTTAACTAGCTTCATCTACTGGCTGTGTTCGAATGTTGTGATTGTCTCACCTGTCTGGACAGGGAATTTAGTTAGCAAGGGGAATTTGTGCACCCGTCAGAGCTTCTGTTTCCTTCTTTTTGAAACACCCTGGTATATACAACTCATCTATTGGGTGAATCTGGATTTATTTCATAGATACTTTGCAGATAAAACCATGAGAGCAATTAAAACCCAGGGATCCTTCACCAGCGCTAAAGATCTAACGGAATTACTTAATATAGGTATTTTCAGTAACAAAAAATCAGCCATTATCTGAAAGAACATCAATAAATAAAATAATGTTTCTATAAACAAAACAAAGTAGATTAATGAACCTTCAAAAAAACTTTTAATTAGGCGTCAGAAGAGCATGATTACAATTACTACACTCCATGGTTGTAGGAGCAAAAACAGTACAATTTGCAGAAGTATTTATTTAAAAGTTTAGTGGTAGTTTTGTGAGTTATAATGAGAACCAATTCCGCGTTTATTTACTACTCCTATTTAGAATATTAAATGAATTTTTCATTGATTGAGCCTTAAAATATTTTTTTTCAAAACTATGCTGAAGGAGCGGCAAAATATGAAATGACTTGAAAAATATTTTGTGTTATCAGGAGGAAAATGTAATGCAGATGAAACTGTTATGATGATGAGCAAATCGATAATTTGCCTCGAAAATAATAATAATTTTGAGTTCATAATAATGGAATTTTACAATTTTATGAAGGCTATCCAACAGGCTGCTTGTGTACAGATCTTTTATATCCTAAACGTAATCCAATATGTTATTAAAGAATTCAGAAAATAGTCGAATTATAGAGCTTTATATATACGTTCTTTTAAAGATTTAAGAAAAATAAAAGAATTATTTGAAATGTTCAAACTAAACTTATAAATATTTTGTTACTGTCTTTGTATTAATTTTCTCAGAATAAGATTGATATTTTTCTTTTCGAGTTAATTTTCTTAAATTCTGGAATGATGTTCACGACATGGTCAAATAGATATGATGATCGGTCTTCGGTAACAGTAATTTATTCTTGAATACGAAAACATGATGAAACAAGATGACAAAGGAAAACGAATGGATGTCTTGAACCAAAACGACTATCACCAATATTTCTTGTATCTTCTATTATTAATACTAATAATAAAACGCATATAATGTATAATTCAGCAAATAAACACCATTCATTTCGAAGGCTGGAATAACTTGATGGTAGTATCTTTCTTCA
>BGPR01004282.1:79200-99453 GCA_013235015.1 Araneus ventricosus | reverse complement strand
TCACCAATATTTATCATCAATATTTTTTGTAACTTCTATTATTAATGCTGATAATAAAACGCATAGAAAATATAATTCAGCATATAATCATCATTCATTTCGAAGGCTGGGATAACTTGATGGTAGTATCTTTCTTCACCAATATTTATCATCAATATTTTTTGTAACTTCTATTATTAATGCTGATAATAAAACGCGTAGAAAGTATAATTCAGCAAATAATCATCATTCATTTCGAAGGCTGGGATAACTTGATGTTAGAGTCTTACTTCGTCGCCGGAATATCTCTATTTCGAATCTTTATCATAGGTTTTATGCGAAAGGTTGGCTGGTTGGAAAGTAGATCGTCGGCATAGGTGCGCCTCTCATCATTTGGCCTCTGTTAAGAATTCGGGAACTTTCCCAATAACGTGTAGTAACTTCTATAGCGAGGGTGGTCATTAATGTAACAAGAGTCATTAAGTTCCGATGAGGCGAATAAAAGATTCAAGCACTCACCATGGTGCATCTAAATATCTAACCACCATCACTATTATTTAAACTAGACTCGATGAATACGAAGAAAGTTAACATTAAGACACGTGAACGGAAAGCAAGCGATCAAATCGCGAAACTAGGAATAATGCTAGTCTAAAGCAGTCAAAATGTGGCTTACTCACCGACTATTCTGATGAATGTTCTTAAACTGGTGAAAACTGGAACTGTAGTAAACTGGATGCAGCATCAAAAACAAGGTGAACTTCAGGTTGAAACTCAACTTCAAGGAAAACTTCAGAAAATTTCACGCCTCCAATACAATAAAAGTGGGTACCAATTTGATAGAAGGGAACGTGTCCTCGTCCGGGTCACCAATATCGCGAGGGTGGTCACCAATATAGCGAGGGTGGTCACTAATATAACAAGTGTCATTAAGTTCCGATGAGGCGAATAAAAGATTCAAGCACTCAAAGAAACTACGAAGAAAGTTAACATTTAAATTAAGAAAACAACTTTTATTTTGTCAAACATCTTGTAAATAAAACGATTGAAAACAGAATTAACTTAAGGTAACAAATCTGGTCAACAGCTCGTTGACTGGAAGTTGACAGGTGCAGAGCGAGAGAGAGAGAGACTTCTGTCCTTGCTTCTTATATATATATATATATATATATATATATATATATATATATATATATATAGTTGGAATCATTTCGGCGCAAGCGCAAAAAGCGCGATGATCGCTGTTGCCACACTTCTAAATGAAACGTTAATATAAAATATCATTGTCCATCTCAATTTTTCAACTACGAATGCTTAATTTTCAAATTGCACAGGAGACTTGGTGGCCAATCTTAGATCGATAGATCACGGTTTCGAGACTTGACCTCTCCAATAATCCGTCGAGTACGCGAGCCTTTGTGAGCTTTAAATATGCCATGTGAATAAAACCTCATGATGGCGTCATAGTTTGAAGAGGAGAGAAGGGGGACTGGTCCATGTGTCGTTTGCGCCATCTCGCACATTGGCGTAGAAAGGATATAGGCACCTGGGTCATAGTATTTCTTTTTCCGGCCCTCTTGTCTAATTCAAGGACTTCTGAATTTAAAAACGTAAAATGAGCGCAAAAGTATTGCATTCGTGCCGCTCCCCTCATCTATACCCGCCTGCCAACTCCTCGTTACGTCAATGAATGGTGTCTCTCTCATCGTCTGATAGTCAAAAATTATAAAGTCCTTCTTCGATACTCGCTGTGTAAATTCTAAACGGGCCGTTAACCTAAAAAAATCAATACCTGATTTTACTATCATAACACTCTATTTCTCAAAACAAAATGCTAAATCCTGGCATTGTAGTAAATACTTTGCATAGTGGTGACATTCGAATACCGATTAAGCCCATTTTCGAATCCCATATATTCCATTTCTTTGCTAGTAAAATCAGATGAATCAACTTTTCCCCAACGGAAACTATGACTGCTTCTAATTCATCAACTTCTCACTACTGAATATGCATTACATCACCAATTACCTCTAATGGTAGCATGGCCATTTGCATGTATCCTCTAAACCGATGAGTTCCTTCCCTTGCTAGAAATGACACTTCTCATATTGCCACTTTCGCCTTCGCAGTGCAAAGTTATTGAAATAGAGTTATTCCTGGAAAGACGCCAATACCCTTCCTGTCCTGAGGGCACGCAATCTCGAATACTACTCCCATATTCAAATGTGTGCTGTCAGGGCCTTTGAAGTGCCAATCCCAAAGAACTGATAGAACACGTCCTCGTGTTCATATCGGGGCGGGCTGACTGGTTCCCAGTGCTTTTCTTGACAGCCATACTACAGCATTCTGACGCAGATCTGATGGGCGATAAAGTTCTTTTCTGCAATAGCGATTTTCGGACCCTCTTGCCTCTTCGGTGGTAATTTTAAAATATTATTACCCTGAGGTTGGATTGGATGGGAAGGTGATGCTGGAGAGTGTTTTGGAGTTTTGGATCGTGTTTGTTTTTATTGCTGTAAATATTTGAAAACGGGTAACAGGACAAAGTTTCTCATGGAACGTTTGTAAATATTTTGTTGGGAATGGACTATATATGAATGGTGATGTAACGGTATGTTGAGGAAGAATATTATATCCAATATTATTATGATTATTTCAGAATTTGATTTGATTAAAATAGAGTAACAATGGAGTCGTATAAGGCGTAGAACGCTTATTTTTAATATTCAAAATAGAAAATAAAGTAAGGGTACAGAAAAGCATTTGAATTCTGTGGTTTTTAATAAACAAATACTTTATATTTAAGTATATCTTATAAAGAATTTTATAGGTTCTGTGTTATATCTTGGGGTGAATACTACAATTACGTACCTATAAAATTGGTGAAACGGGTAAGTGCACAGAAAGGTACCATTTCACTAGGTTCACAGCATAATATAGCCCTATTACTGTTCCAGACGAACTCTAGGGTATACTCATAATTTTCATTCATAAAGCCGATATTTGAATTTTTGACCACATTGTTTCGAGTATAAATTCTTTTCATGGCCGTTTTTCCCTCTGCTGCATGTGTAGAAGAGCGGATGATTAATGTTAGAAACAGGGGCGGCGCCAGTGGGGGGACCAGGAGGGTCAGGGCCCACCTATCTGGGATGCTGTGCCCCCCGTTGGGGGAAATTCTTGTACCCTTTCGAGGTAATTGGCTATTCAACTAGTAGATAAATAAAGATCTCGAGAAAATTTTGAAACCAATTGCATTACACCCCTTCCCCCGTAGAACAGACCATACCCCCTTCGGGGAGATTCTAACGCCACTCCTGGTTAGAAAACAGTCCCAAACGCTTGTTCTCTACTCACGGAGCCGATATTTTGATTTTGGTCCTCAGTTACTAATGAAAATAAAGAAATTACGATGATTTATCAATTAAAACATCAAATTCTTTTCATGATCGCCTTTTTCTCTCCTGCATATGTATAAGAGCGGATGATCTATGTTAGAAAACAGTCCAAAAAGCCTTTTTTCTACTTATGAAGCCCATATTTTGATTTTGGGCAACATTGGCTCGTGAAAATAAGGAAATTAATAAGAATTCGTCATTTCAGTTCTTCAAACATCAAATTCTTTTGATGTGAACGCCTTTTCCTCTTTCTTTCACGTTTTCATTAAGAATCTAAAACATGTTATTGGAAGACTTTAATAATTCTAATAATCGTGTTGAAAAAATTAATTAATATCAAGGAAATTCAGGTTTAAAGGATTAAATGAAAAACAGCGACGCGAGCTCCCATTAAAAAAAAAAGATGTTATGTTATTTTAGCCCATCAAAGAGGAATAGAAATTGATATTAATTTTTGGATTTCAGATTTCAAAACATTAGTTAGCTTATAAAAAGTCAAGATTTCACGTAGTTCGCTGAAACATGATTATCTCGTGTCTTGTTTTGAAAGAATAATAACAACAACAAAAGCTCACTGACTAGATTTTAGTAGGGAGTGGACCGTTTTGAATATAGCGTTAAGTAAAATTCAAACAATAATCTAACTGAAAGCTGAATAATTACGAATGCATTTCTACCTAAATTACTGGTGGCTAGTCTAGATTTAATTATAAATTTTACCCTTGGATTCGAAACCAGCATCACCTGACAATTAAATACTTACGACCTACAATTTAAAAGAATAAAATAATCCATTAAAATGCTTTAACTGTTTCACGCTTAATGATTATGAATGAAAGGTTTGAAAGGTTATCTGAAATTCTGTAATAGGTTATTACACTTATTTATTTCTGTACATTTATATAAAAAACTATTGTTATCAAAAGATTAAAGTGGTTATAAAAGAGAATCACCATAGTAGAATCATTATTACTATGGTGTCTTCTATCTACCATAAACATCGTATGTATCTGGTAGTATGAGCTATCTTTAGAATTATAACAAAGTACTAAAATTTATAACCGGAAGAAAACCATCACCTAGTAAATACACGATACTAATTTTGTTCTAAAGAATTTACAAAAATAATGCTTCTTTTAATTTTTGATAATCAGAATGGATTCATTTTGAAATTATTTGAAAAATAAATGCCTTTCCTACGAAACATTTTTAGTTCTTTGTAGCTTAAAGTGAAATGAGAATCAGAATGATTATAAGATTCAGAAAATTAGTTGATTCGTTTTGAGAATGGACAAAAATGCTTTCATTTTTGATAACAAAATTTATACCCAGAAGAAAACCATCGCCTAATAAATATATGATACACTTATTTTGTTCTAAAAAATTTATGAAAATAATACTATATATGATAATCTAGTATATAATACTATATGTGATACACTTATTTTGTTCTAAAAAATTATGAAAATAATACTTCTGTTAATTTTTGATAATCAGAACAAAAGATTTATCCACTATGAAATTATTCGAAAAATAAATGTTTTTTCCTAAGAAACGTTTTCAGTACTTTGTAGCTTAAAGTAAAATGAAAATCAGAATTATTCTAAGATTCACAAAATTAGTTGATGCGATTTGAGAATAAAAAATTCTTTCATTTTTATAATAAAAAAAGGATTTATTGATTATAAAATTATGTAAAAACAATTCGTTTCTTTAAAAAAAATCAGCACTTTTTAGTTTAAAAAGAATCAGAATGTTCGCAAGGTACACAAAATGGTTTTATAAGTTTTGAGAATTAACAGAAATGTTTTTCGAACGTGACGTAAGAAAATCAGATTAAGTAAACTTTCAATATTGCCAAGAAGCAGATGTTCTGCAAAGAATCAAGTGATTCATTGATGATATCAGTAACAAAGTTGTCATATACGTTTTTAAAAAATGTGGTTTTTCTTTTAAATATAAAGCTCTTTTTCATTCCCCTAACCTTCATCTGACACAAATTGAAACATCTAGCAAATCGATACCACTGAATTATATTTTTCATATTTAAATACAAGTCTAATAATTCAAACAAAAAATATACTTTAAAAAAATAAATAAGTAAAAATTGCTAAAAAAAAAAAATACATGGCAAATGTCGTTAAGAAAAACCATTCAGACAATGAATGATCTAGTTTATTTTTATACTATTTATTTCAGAAAAAATTACAGTTATTCTTTTTCTACATTTCAGATGTTCGTTTTTCGCACTTCGGGCACTAAACATATAGTTTGAATATATTATAGACATTGTATATAGTATTATAGATATTATTAATATAGATATAGTACATAGAATTGTAGATGTAGTATAGGCATATTATTGACAAGGGTCAAATTTTATTTTAACTTTAATGTAACTGTTATGGTTAAAATAAAAAATCCTGTTAGTATGAATAATATCCGGTTATTATTAAAACTCCACAGTTATTAGTATTAGTAATAAGGACCGATATGATATAGCCATAAACCAAAACAGAAGAATCAAATGGCAAGTGAATATCATGAGCCAGTTTTAGCAAATAACCATCAGTAAAATGCATTAACTTTAACTGAAAAAATAATTTTTGATTTTAATTAAATTAAATATAATGAAAAATTATACACTAAATTAAGCATTCTAGAAGAAAAACTGATGCCTGAATGCTGAAATATAAACAGCAACGAAACTTCATAATAGATTGTCACGATATACAGTAGAACCCCGGGCATCCGAAATTTCGAATAATTCGTCTAATCGTCTTTCGGATAATTTTCTTTCAATTTTCTGAAAAATTTTAACTAAAAACGAAGCAAAAATAACAATTAGGAATCAGAAACAAAGCTAATGTTTATTCCTAACTTCAAAAAAGCATTCGAATTGGTCTTTAAGAATGAATACAGCACCTTAATGATGGAAAACGAACTCAATATCTTCTTTTTACCCTCAACTCGTTTGCCACTGTACGGTGCAAATCGTCACGTGCTCTTTCCGTACGCTTTCACAGAGCACCCAGAGTCAATACTCTACTGTTCGTACATCAAAAGTATTTTACCGAATTTCCCGGATAATCCGAATTCCCCGCCGAACAAAGGTCAGGCAGAATTAGTTCGGATTCTCGAGGTTCTACTGTATTTTTTTTTTATTTATTATTTTACATCACCGCCAAATTTTTCTTTAAATATCCCCACAATTCTTGAAGCACTAAGCAATTATACCTAACAAGCACAAAATCGATATCTTCCGATTACGACACAAACAATCGATTGACGAGGCCAACGGACATTTCCCTGTTCATTTACTATGCAGCGCGGAATTTGTGGCCGACCCCCGGGCCTCCACTCGCTTGACCAAGCAGGCTGACATGGCTGTCATGCAGCTGTCCACAAGCCTACAATTTACCTGTCACCGGCCGACACCCCTCGGACACTGTGACGGGATGCTAATGATACCTCCGGGGGCCCGGGCCCTACACGCCTCCTTTCGTGTTGCCCTCTGCGATGTGTCAGGCCCTGACAGACATCCCTTTGAAACGGATTGCAACAGGAGACGGCCCTTTCGTTCGGGATTATCTTCGTAGGCTTAGAAATTTTAATGATTGTGGTTACGATCCATTTCTTTGCGGAGACGCGAACTTTTTTTTTTCACCTGTCTTTTCTTCATATTGTGGTGTAAGCGCTTTTATCAGCAAACGTATAATGGAAGTTGTTATGTTACCTCTCTTCAGGACTTAACACTGAAACGGTTAATAAAGGTTACGTTCGAACAGTTCAAGGAAATGTTTGCTGCAAAATGTTCAGGGATATAAAAAAAAAAAAACTGAATAGTTAGAATTAATTTATTCCTGTGTCACAGCAGAGAAAAAAAACTCGTGATCACAATAACATATTTCGTTGGTATTCATTTCAGAATTTAGATGAATTTTCAGTTGCCTTTCTTTCTTTGTATTGTAATGTAAGCGTTTTCATCAGCGTTTGTTATAATCTAAGTTATGTTACTTCTCTTTAGGACGTAATACTAGAACGGTTCATGAAGATTACTTTTGAAATGTCCAAGAGAGTCTTTGCAGTCAAGGGTTAATGGATATATTTTTTTTATTTTTATTTACCCAAGAAGTTAGAATTATATGTATATAGTGCCGCAGAGAAAACTGCTCGTGATCAGAAGAACACCACATTTCGGTTTTATGCATTTAAGTAATGCGAAAATGAATGACTCAAAAAAGTTCTAAAAATAAATGATAGAGAAACAGGGCTAGATTTCCCACAGGACCAGTCTAGGCCATGGCATAGGGCGCAACAATCGGGGGCGCAAATGTAAAATAAATTATAATAAAACATTTATACATTTCAGTATTATTTTGTAAAAGGCATATAAAACACAGTTTTTAGGCACATTCATATGCATTAAATAAACTGATGGCACATTTACAATGCCTATCTCTATAGTTGTGATTGACGCGCCAGGGTGAGGGCGTAGAATTTAATGTTTTAGCCTAGGACGTAGAAATGTTTAAATACGGCCCTGTAGAGAAATATAGGCGAACATTCCCTACCACAAGCGTAATTCTTTCATAGCCCTAATGCATATAAGTTACGAGTTGTCGGTGGTAGAGAAGTGCAATAAAAATTAGCAGTTATCAAAAATATCCAAATCTCAATTTAGTTAAAACATATTAGTATCATTTGAATGATAAAATATGGTCATCTTTATCAGAAGTTTCTTTCTTTTCTATTTCTGGCTTTCTAGTTTACGAAGCATACAAAGAGAAAATATGGTAATCGTCAAAATTTTCGAACTCGACAATGCGGTGAATCTTCTCGTTCTAAACCTCCCCGAGTGCGGAAAATTTACATTTTTGAAAAAGAGAATAGAAATAAGAAACAATAAAGTTACATATTTCGAAATTTATATTTTAAGCAATGATCATTTTATGGAAATTGTCTTAAACTTAAAATAATTCATTTTTTAAATTCTTCGAATTTCTGCTCTCAGCAAATAACTGCATACATTTTTTATCGTTCTAATGTTTTTTGATTTGTTCTTTTAAAAAAAATCATCTAAAATTCAGAATACGAACTTACTCCACACACTTCGCTTACATTTATTTTGAACTCTCTGTAAGAAGTGCTGCATAAAGAAGTAGCAGAATGCTTTAACTTAAATGAATTTTTCGAACACTTCAGAGATTTACATACAGTTATTAGCTCTTCAAACAGTTTAAAACTCAATTTGAAAATTATATTTTATTCAACTGTTGAAATAAAAAGCCGTAATCCCATGGCAAAAGTGACTCATTCCTATAATTTCAGTTTTCTACTTTCCGATCTTATTAATATGAAATAGGCATAAATTTCTGCAGTTCCTTTTTTCCCGAAACAAGTCGATTTTCCTTCTTTGCTCAAAGTTAGAGCCGTCTCAGTTGGCTATGATGACTTACGCACAGTCTCTCGGAATGAGAAGCGTGTAATAAATATGTCATTTAAGTGAGGTTTGGGGCAAGAGGAATATTTGTGTTTGTGGGAGTTCCACTTTTTCAACCTGCCATTCAATATGCATGCAGCTTGGCAAATACTGCATTAAATATGCATTCTAGCCTGTTTTTGTCTATCGCTCTAAGGCTGTTTTCTTCTGTCGTCTTAGATATGCCACATTTGGCGATGCATCGCAAAACTATTTTTGTCTTTTTTGAGATAAATTGATGGACAATGAATATTGCTATCTTATTTTCACATTTGTACTTCATTTTTCATAATACAGTGTTTATTTTACAAATAAAATTAGAAATATGTATCGACCTTTGCAATATAACGTAGAAGATCCAATTTAGCCTTACATCGCTTTCTATGTAAAATTCGATCAAAATTTTGAAAATAAAAAAATCATGTGATATTATAGTACTCATCTTTTTTTTTCATTCAATATTTTTTCAAAACATTAATAAATCGATATTCAAACCGGCATTCAAAATTCAACATTTGGAGAACAATCATCAAAAGGCTAAATGTATCAAAAAATAATTTTTTAATTTTTTTTATTCATTTGATATAATTTCCCGATGATATAATGATGATATTTGATTCCTCGTTAAATTATAAAATATTTAAGCAATAATTTATTTATTTTTGTCTGTTAAATCTGCTGACAGTTGTATTCTCTCTATTTATCAAGATTAGTTATTTATTGAAATTGTTAAAATTATAACTATAATTTATTTATTAAAATTACTTGCTGTTTATTTATTAATCATGTATTAAAATTATTATTCATGTATAATAATAATAATAATAATTATTATTATTATTATTATCATGTTATAAAAATGTTAAATTTTAAAAATAAATCTTTGCTATCATTTTTAGTTTAAAAATTGTCATTTTCTCCTAATATACCTATTTTTAGACACATTCTTTTGGAATTAAAATTTTTCGGTAAATTGAATTTTGCCGTGGTCCCATTAGCTTTGAATTAGAAAAGCTCCATGTATGTTTGTTAAGATTCGTTATTTATAGAAATTATTATTATTAAGATAACTTACGATTATAATTATTATTTATTTATTAAAATAATAACTTTCTGCTTATTTATTACGTATTTTTTTATTATAAACTGTTAAATATTAGAAATAGATCTTTACTACCATGTTTAGTTTAAAAATTGCCGTTTTCTCCTAATGAACTTTTAGACCCATTTTTTTCGCAATTCGAATCCTTGAATAAATTGATTTTTTTCTGTGGTCCCGCCAGCTCCGAATTAGCAAAATTCTACTGTATTTAGTTGAAAAACAAATCCGAAAAAACAACACTTCTATGCCTTTTATTATCCTAAACATTATGAAGAAATCAACAATAAACAGCCATTAAAGATATTTCTCCCTTTCTTTTTCTTCTTCATATACTGAAAATACTTTCACAAAATACTTGTTTTCCGACTCGTCTCTGCCTGTTAACTTTTTGCAAAAATTTCTTATCGCATCTATGCTAGCCTTTGACCTTATCATTCAAATATGTTAAAGACATGTTAAAGTGAGTAGACGTTCGCATAAATGCATCTCATCCTTAAAGAAATAAGAGATTTAATTATTTTAATAGGCATTTATTTTTTAAATGAAGGTTAATTTAAAATCATTCCTGAAATGATTACTTTCCTGAAGGACACTGCATAAATTATCCATTTAAGTCAATATATTTAAACCATCAGTTTTTGAAGTTTCCAGATCAAATTGCATGTATTTTAACAACCTTAAATAGTTTTTCATTTCTATGTGTTTCAATTTTGGCACGATAATATTTTATGCTGTTTACTTTCTGTAAAATCCAAGATGCAAATATCGTATAAACCGATGCATGATGCCTAGAAATGCAATGATGTATAGGGCAGACCATTGGGCCTAGAGCTACCAAATTTGGAACGTAGCTATTTATTGGGTAGTAGCAAATAATACAGTTGGATTCGTTGCGTAATTGAATTCATATAAAGTAAGGGTTTTAAAAATTTTATTTAGAATTCTCATTAATTAAAAACCAAAAGAAAATTTAACGTTCTTAATCAATAACGTCGGAGCATATTGTCGCACAAAAACCAATTTTACACCACTTTAAAATTCGAAAAAATAATTTTTCAATTATATAGCTTCTATTTCTATACAATTTTTTCTCTAATTTTAATACATTTTTCAAAACTGATTTTAATCCCAATTTGTAAGAATGCTTTTTATTGTCCTAACAGAATTCAAACCAATATCATTATGTTATCAAATCTTTCAGTCACGTGTTTTAACCCCTGTTAACGTTACGATAAAAAAAAAAAAAAGCTTGACCTGGAGTCTACGATGCCAACTTGCTTCTTTTGTCTTAGGATCGCCAACTCTTTGCCGCCAAGAATGGAGATCAGAGAACATTTTTTTTGGTTGCGCAATGACGTTTTCAACGAGTGACATGCGGACATGCGCGGAAATTAATCTTTTCATCGGTGTTTTTGCACAACACGCTATATTACACCTTTTTCGATTGGACTGTTTTGTTCATCTCTTCGATGCGATTGGCCGATTCATTCGAATTTCAATAAAACTTCGTTTGGAATCCTTCGGTTTAAATATCAGTTCAGTACTGTGTATGTTATTCTGTGTGTTTCGTTTCTCAGTGAATAAGAGAAACTACTAGTATCCCGCTATGATGAAAGTGAGGCCGCTGATGTTTTTATAAGTTAAAAAAATTTGCCCGGTACACGCTTGAAATGCCGCAGGCATTGCGTGTGGAAATTCTCGTTTTCGGAATTTTTAAAAAAACCTCGATTCCTAACATTCAATGAAAAAGCGTAGCTACTAGTTTCCTGCTATACTGAAAACGAAGTCCCGGATGTTTTTTTAAGTTAAAAAAATTGCCAGGTACACACTCTCCTTTTCAGGTGACGCATGCGCAAGAGAGCAATAAAAAGCGCACTGCATATCCAAAACAGCATTTGGCGACGGCAAATGAAAGTGCGCCAAGAAACATTGGAAAGAAACAGGTGCGTACCGTAAACTCCCGATTTACCAAAAAAAATTATTTATTTGCTGCAAGCAATTCACGATGTTCATGCGAAAGTATACAAAATAGCTTTCGTATTGCAAACCATGTGATGAAGGAAATCTTTACATTACTGAATTAACATCCTATAAACCTTTTCTCTGACAATAGTCTTTTTTTTTCTTTTTTTTTGTAACAACTCATCATCCGATATGTACCCTGAAAATTTTCGCTGGATAAAGAGTTCTGCAAAAATATGAAGGAAAATGATATAAAAAAATTCTTACTATATTTTGTTTAGCAATTAAAAAAAATTTTTAATATCGAAAATGGTTTACAACATAAAAGATGTTGTTCATTCAGCATGTATGGCACTAATTAATCGGAAAATATCGCAGCATTGATTTTTCATTAAATCATGCAACGGTTAGCGCAGAAAAGAATTTTTAAAAAAATCCCTCTCTGGCCAAACGCGAAGATAATTGAATTAAGGCATCCATATACTTTTTATAGTCATATTTTTTGAATTTCTTTTTAATAGGATGAATAATTTATGGGCATCCTGTATAGAGAATTAAGAAAGCATGTAAGAAAGGTATGGGAAATGTTAGCCTGCTTATGTTCAATGTGGATATTATTGAATGATTAGACTAGAGACCCGTTTAAAAACTACTCTAGTTCTATTTGTGGATAGACCTTGTAATACCGAATTATGGTGAGATGACAAGGCCGATATTCGAACTTCGTAAGTCATGAATTCGTTAACTAATTCATTCTAAAATTAATTTCGTTAAACTCACTTACCTGCCAGAAAGGGACTCAGCAGGCAGCAACAAAAACTCCATCTTAGAAATAAACATAATATTTATTGCACAGGAACGAGGCGAAACGAAACATAACAGTAAGACATTAGGAACACAGAAACTATTCATACCAAAAAGAGAGTTACATCATCGTTGGACATGGGACGGCGCGCAGCGCCACCAAGCGACATTCACGAACACTAGTTAAAGCAGACGATACTTCCATGTCCAAACTGTCAGCAGGAAAACGTTTGTTCCAATGTATTTAACATAGACCAGGTCCGCGCATAAGGCGAAATCTGATCTCGAACCCATGTCTCTCGTTCCTGAAACCAAAATTCGGCCGCCAGGGCATCGTAATCTCGAACCCATGTCTCTCGTTCCTGAAACCAAAATTCGGCCGCCAGGGCATCGTAATCTCGAACCCATGTCTCTCGTTCCTGAAACCAAAATTCGACCGCCAGGGCATCGTAACTTCCCTCACATAGAGATCGAAGTTCGATTGATAGTTCATTTTATTGATATTTTAACTTAAGCTATTAAGATTGCAATCTGACTAGGGGTGTAGTGGAGGCGGAACGCCGTTCCGGCACTGTATTTTTTTTTTTTTTTTTACGAGACATTAATACGAAAGAATTGTGAAAACGCTCTTAACCCTTTCAGAGGCACGAGCAATTTATTTTTTCGTGAAAACTATGCTAATGACTGTATGTAATGAATCCATTAGGGGAAAAAATAGAATTGGTGCTGCCATCTGCTGTTTTCATTAGATACTAAAAACTCATTCTTTCTAATAAATCGTCAAAAGTCTACCGCCTGGAAAAGAAAAAAGCTCATAAACAGGTGGTTTCGACGAGAAACCGCCGCCCTTGAAAGGGTTTTAAAACACCACGATTTTTGTCACATAGGTTACAGCTTTGCGGAACTGCACTTATTCTGCGACTACGCCACTGAATCTGACTACTGATTTTTGACCCAAGGATTACTTTACCATCTTATTTTTATATTTAATATGTATAATGAAATTTTTTAACATGATAATGTTTTCAGGCTGGCATAGCATCTGTCCGCTGTGATGCATGATGCAATGTTCGTTCAAAACATTCCAAAGGGCAGACTGTAGGACCTAAAGCTTACAAATTTGGCACGCAGTTATTTGCTAATTAGTAGGTGCTCAGTAAGAAAGGGATTTCCAAAATTGTAGTCAGATTTTTAACTAAAAATTAATATAAATGTTGAGGTTTTTTTCCAATAACTTCGGATCATATTACTGCACAATAATCAATTTAACACCACTTTAAAATTTAAAAAACAAGCTTTTTAATGATACCCATTTCATTTCAATACATTTTGTTTCTAATTTTAGTAATTTTAAAAATATTTTACAATATTTTTCATTGTTCTAGTTTCTGCGTTTATACACACGCGCGTTGCGATGATATCAATTGCACCTTTTTAAGTGCATTTTATTGTTGCTATACTTAAGAATAAATTTTAAAAATAATATGAAAACAGACGAATCAAGCCTAAAACCTTATGGAGTCTATTCTGGTACCCCCGGTTGGGTTGGTTTTCCCGGCCGTTAACAACGGAAAAAGTGACGGCTCCCAACCCAACCGGGGGGTACCAGAATCTAGGCATTAGAGATTTGAATTTAGCAGATTAGAGGTTCGAATTTAGCGGATTAGAGGTTCGAATTTAGCGGATTAGAGGTTCGAATTTAGCGGATTAGAGGTTCGAATCCTTTAATTTTTTGTCAACTGAAGAGTGATATAACTGAAAATTTTAAATTGATTGAACCTCTTTGTTTTTATTTTTTCATATGATAATTATCTATACTTATAAAAGGCAATGTCTGCGTGAACGGGCGTGAGTGCGATGTCCAGGTGAATCTATAACACTTATAGGAATGAAATTTGGTACAGAGGTAGTCGAAATGGTGAATCAATGCACCTCGAAGCCCGAATTTAAAAATTTTATCTAGAAAATTTTTTTATTTAATGTTTTGTGTTATTTTGGATGGCTTCTTGCGCTAATCTCTCAATAGCATCGTTTTTGATAATCGTTAGAAGAAAATAAATACACCATCGGGAAGAACAAACGATTTTTTTTTCTATTGAAATTTATTTTGAAAGTCTAATTTAATTTACTGAATTTAGAGAAATTTTCAAATAACAGTCAGTTTTGCAAAAATAATAATAATAATTTTTTATACTAACATGCCTGCATCCGAAGTTCTAATTTCGTCATCTTTTTGAAATTTTTTGAGGTAATAATTTGAACATTTTTCTTTGATTTAAAACAAGAATGGTTAAAATAACTTAGTTCGTTAATTTTTAATGATTTTTTTCTTAAATGGTTTAAAAAAAATTCGAATGAAGAACCATTCAAAAACGGCCAGATTCTCCTTGGCTACGTCCGCGCCATCTTTTGGGGAAAAAATTATAGTGAGAGCAGGGAAATGAGCGATTAAAAACCTTAGCCTTGATTTATACCCTGCTTACTTTAGTGACCTCAGCCGTGATTTATACCCTACTTACATTTTAGTATGTTTCACTAGGAATAATTTGAAATCATTTCGTTGGATGCAGTTGTTTAGACGTAAATTAAGCAGTGCTGGAACATTTTGACATCGGTGATACTGTTGGAGGGTATAGTTAGGGAATCACTTCACAACTTTTAAAATGTGTAATTACTTTATCTAGGCATTGAAATCGTGAAATAATGAAATGCCTATACTGGAACAAAGCATATTTTACAGATATCATTTTATTTTTTATCAAACCGAAACATTATGCGTACTGTATCTCAAAACATGGTTATAATAACGATTGAAAGTATGATTATTTTTTTAAAATTTTATTTTATTTCGTTATACTAATATTAAGTAACGTCAAAGTAAAATCATGACAATGATAAATAATGTAGAAAATATCATTAGTTTTCAGAATCAAAATATAAAACACATTTATATATGTGCAATCTTAAGGCTTTTTTGTCCCTACCACCATTTGCCAGTAGCTTTTTACTTTTATTAAATGGAAATATCCATCAAGGACTAGACAAAAATTGCAATGTTTTAAAGAGGTGTCTTAAATTTTTTTTCTTCTTATTTATTACCCGTAAAAAAAAAGGCAGTGCCAGAACCGTTCCGATATGTTCCGGCTCCACTACAACACTGGTTATATAGCTTTAATTCAAAATATCTAATGCCACCTATTAATTATTTTAAACAGAATCCGAAGATTTTATTGCGTCAGTCTTACTGAATTATTACTCCATTTTAGAGGGTGAACCAGCTGGTTATTTCGAGAATCATGAAAATTGTTTTTACTCAGTTAAAATTCTAATAGCATCGTTTGCAGCAAACTATATAATTTCATTATCTTTTTTTTTAAACTTATCTTCAGTTAATGCCATAGCCATTAAAAAATCAGTGGACAAAATCTGTAATACATTCATTTTTTCAAAATTTTATTTTATGTCACTGCGGGCTTCTTTTTTTTTTCATTTTGTAAAAGTCATGATGCCACTAGCAACTTCATGCTGGTATTGCTAGTAATATATAAATTGGAGTTCCATCCAGCCTAAGCATGTGTGTGTGGTGTGTATGTGCGTGCGTGTGTGTTGGTGCTCTACGGAGGAAACCGCTGGATTTGTCTTAGATCTTAAACAATAAAAAAATAAAACCACAATAACAAATAAAATAAGAGGAAAAAATAAAGTTAAATATACAAATATAGCAATTTAACTAAAATAACAATTATGAGAACCGCCAATCATTTGAATGAAGAAGATTCTCCAAGATATTCTGAACTTTGTACCTAATAGAAATTTTAGCCAGCCTTTTTTTAAACCCAGTCCAAATTACTCAAAGTACTGAAGTAAAATATTTGTCTCAAATATTTTTGCATTTTGGGCAACCAAATATTTAGTGCCCTCCATTACCAGTATCTGTTCCACACTCACTATTTGGTAATTTGTCATAAAATCTACTTTGAGGAGCTGGAAAACAGCCATATGTTGTGAGAACTTATCGTGTGATGGTTATGCAATAAATTATTTTATTTGAATATTGGCATCGTAGAAAATTTTTATTAATTTTACCAACTTCCTGATCAGATTTCAGAAACAAGCGATGGAAAAAAAAATCAAAACCTTCAATTTCCCACAAAGCAATATGTTGACGACCCCACGACCAAAGAGAGAATAGCAGAGCAAGGGGAACATCCTCCCACTATAACCCTGAGCGGTTACTTCTGTTTTTCACCAAACAAAAAAACAAATCACGAGAAAACAGCACAAGATAGAACCATGCATAATTTAATTTGAGACCACAATAATTTCGGCTCCTGCATCGTTTTTTACTCCCTGCCTGAAAAAAAACTGTCCCATTCACAATTCATGCAGTGGGAAAAGAGTATAAATAAGATATGTATTTGAGGCAACGATGATTTATACCACAGATTTCTACAAAGGAAACACCAAAGCATTCATTCCGCAAGAATATGAAGTACCAAATTCCAGACATTTTATTAAGATTCTTGAGATAATTAATTGGACAAAGTTTTGCTGAAACTGGAATGGGATAAATAATAGGAAGAAAAATAGATTTTGAATACAGTCTTGTTATTTGTTACTTTTGTTGAGAAAAAGTAACAGTCGCAAAAATATTAAACTGTGTCGAGTATTCGTTGCATAATGCATGAGTATATACAAAAGCTTTATACTTTGTTGTGAATATATGTATTTATAGTAAAATATTGCTTTTTCATAGGCTATGGACTTTCATATCATTATATTTATTCGGCACTTTTATTGATACTTTGTTTGCTCTTTATAATATTTTCTAATTCTTACAGTAGATTTTTAAAAATTTATACAAAATCTCCATTATTTTTAAAAATTTCAGTTTTTAAAGGTTTATATCTAACGCAGGGATGATTTTACCCGAAAGTCAAAAAATTACCCTCTTGGAGTAGTAAAAATCCGACATATTTTCAATTATTTCAGAATGATCCCATGATGCAAATACGTGCATACACAAATATTTTATTCAGTTTCATTAGCGAAACAAACTGTATAAATTTTAAAACATTAAAAGAAAAATTGATTTATTTTTCAAACTTTCCCGAAGTTTCTTTGTTGTTTGGATTCTCAATTTGTTTTTATACTCAGGTTAACTCGCTGATTGAAGGGAATGATTGAAGATTTCGTTGAATCCCCCTCCCTCTCATTTATAAATTTAGTAATCTTGATATCAAAGTGCTTTTTGTATTAAATATATTTATTAGCCTTGTTTTTAAGGCTGACATCTTATTTTAAAATTAACAGAATGAATATTTTGTTATAAATGGTTCCAGTAAGTTCTTTTTGCATTTTTTTTTTGTGTGTTTTGAATCCAGACTTTTTGCTATATCGCAACTCCTCAGTTTATGTGTTTCACATGTTTGAAATCTTTGAGTAAGTGAATAATTCTCAAATAATAGCTCAACAGAAAGACAGACGACTTCAAAAAATTTTACCTCAACATCCAAACTTCTGTATGTAAAATGTTCTGAATGTAGTTACTGCATTGTTAAATTCATTAACAAAGAATACAAAAATTAATGCAAATTTAACCCTCCAAATCAAACTTTTCTTTACAGAAGGTACAAATGCTGTACCAGAAGAATTTTTTCCAGAGCCTACTGGATAGCACAAATAGATGCTTTACCTCTAAACCATGAGAGTTTCATTCCTTCAGGAGCACCAGTACAATTTTTTCCACAGCCCACGGGCTAGCACAGATGATGTTTTACCGCTAAACCATTAGGCCCGATGCACACTAGCCGATTCGTGTCGTTGAAGCTATAAAAATAACAATAGTAACCCCCATTCCCCCTGTGTGTCTCCACAGGAGGCATGTGGGTTATTATTGTTATTTTTATAGTTCCAACGACACAAATCGGCTAGTGTGCACCGGGCCTTAGAATTTCATTCCTTCGGGAGTATCAGTAGAAATTTTGCACAGACTGAGGTCTAGCACTGATGCTTGACCACTAATCCATTACGGTTTCATTCCTTCAGGAGCACCAGTAGAATTTTCCCTACAGCCTGCGGACGAGCACAGATGCTTGACCGAGAAATATAAATTTGTTTCTGTCCCTGTAAGAGTTAAATATGAATGTATATAAAAGCAAAAACAAAACTTCATCAAGACAGCAACTGCGCAAAATTATTCCATCACAGGGTAAAGAAAATTATCGATATCTTTTATCTTCGCACACAAGCAGGGGTATGGAAAGAGTGACTAAATTCTCCATGCATCCAACTCCAAACTATATGGTTGGTCGAAAGGAACAACAGATTGTTTCCCCCTCCAATAACTTGCACGTTTCTTTTACACGCTTTTATTTCATTTGGCTTCATGTTTGTAAAGATGGAAATTTGTAATCAATTTTTCACTCTCTTCCTAGAATTCTAGAATCTAGAATTTTAAAATTTTGTACACTAAACGTAATCTCGACAGAGTTCAGGATTTTAATATTTCAAAAACTTAATTATAATTGGCTTAAATTTTGATTCCACACTCGTGTCTCCACCTGGTCGTGAATCTGGAAAAAAAAATCGATTTCAAGATTCCGTAACATTTATTATGATGAAATATAAGTTAAAGACTGAAAAATATATAATAATTAAGATAAAATATAACTACTTTTTAGTAGACTAATAAGAGTATGTTTTTATAACTATTTTTATTAAAATTTATTCTTCTCCAAAATCATCGATTTAAATCAATATCTCGAGAATTCATCTTCTCTCACTCTAAGAGGGAAGGAGGAAAACAAATAAATTGAAAAAATGAAATTTCAATCTTTAAAGACTATTTTACATCAATGGCGGCGATTCGGGCAAGGAGGACAACCACCTCACCATCACCACACACGATATTTGCGGTAAAAATTTAATTTTAATTTCATTTTAGATACCTAGAACTAGGAATTATAAAAAAAAAATAAAAGTAGTGTCCGGGAAAGCTAGCTATGGTTTTAGCTAAATTTTTACTCCCGGGTTAAAATTAAAAAATCCGGGATACTTTTAGATTTCTGTAAATCTTTTGCGCCCCCCCCCCCCTATTTTTGCTACCCAATAGCCGCCGCTTCTGTTTTAAATATGAATGCATATCGAAGGAAAAGCAAAATCCTCATTAAGACGTCAACTGAACAAAGTTATTCCACCTCTGAGCAGAAAAAAAGACTGTCGCTATCTTTTATGTCGCCAAACAAATAGAGGTTAAGCAAGAGTGATTAAATTCGCCAAGTATCCGACTAGTGACGATCGAATGTCCCATAAATCGTCCCGCGGTCATTCTTCGCTTCCGTTCCTGATGACTCAGTCCAGTTTTTACAGGGATCAATAACGGAACTGAACAAGCTTATTTGCAGGTTACTGCGAGATAGAGATCACAGCTTAATAGACCCGTTTACTAAAAATGCGATCTATTAAATGAAATCGCGAAATGAATCGTCAACGTAAGAAAATTATTGACGGGTCACAAAATGAGT
>BGPR01004282.1:56292-74419 GCA_013235015.1 Araneus ventricosus | reverse complement strand
CTTTTACAGTGTAGATGATAATGCACCTTCAAAATTAAACGTAAATTCAACGAAATTTTGATAAGAATATATTTAATAATGCATCATAATAGGGAAGATATCTGAGTATAACAGGAAAGAAAAGAGTCGTCTGTTCATATGTCTACTAAATCAGCTGTGCTGTTTGGGTGATTTTAGCACAAATGAAATACGCTTGGGCTGCTGCCTTCCTGCTCCTGCCATTGTCAGCCAGGGCACAAATCCCCTGCACCTCCTGGCAGCCCATAAAGCGGCGAATAAAGATAGAGGCAGTGGCTAGGGGCGCCCCATCGCAAGAGAGCCCTTCAATCCCTGAAATCTTGCTCCCGCTGGCTCATCGCAGTCAGCCCTTTGCCAATAAAGACGATCGAAAGGGCTAATCTCTACAGCGGTTGCCGCAATATAACCTGCACTTAACCCACCCCGCGCAAATGCACGTGATTCTCGGAATCGTTCGCTGCCTGAGGGATGTCCGAAAATAAAGCACCAGCACTGCTGGAGGAGGAGGATAAGAGATTTTAAGGAGTCCTGGAACTACTGTGTTTCACCTGGCTGGGTTTGGATAACCTAAGGACTAGGCTTTACATAATGTTTTATTGTGAGCAGCTTTCCTCTCTACTTCCAAAATTGTAGCCGTCGATGTTAGTGATATATTCTGCCATCAATCCATTTACAACCTGGGTTTGATGTAAGTAAATACAAATTTTAAATTATCATACATAAAAAACAAGGATTTTGGCTATTTTCGTATTAATGATGAATAAAATTGTTTTGCTATGCCCAAAATGTATCCAGATAACGTCACACTGACATTTATACTGATCCTGGAATAGGACAAGGCTTTGATGTGAACCTCTTTTGATGCGTATTTCTTTGAGCTAGTGGTAGAGTGTTTGTTATGGCGCTGCGAGTTGAAAATGTTCTTAGATGTATCCAAATAATTCCTATCATCGTGACATGAATTCTTATCCTTGAGCAATGCAGTGTTGTGGCACAGATTCTAGTTTCATTTCCGTTATTTGCGGTGAATGTCGGCGATGTGGGATTGTGTGTCTAAAAATCTCAAATGTACGCAACAATTATTATCCTGACAAGGACACTAACTTTAAATAAGTAATTTTGCTATGTCTTGATGCATAAATTTATGATGCATATATCTTGGTTTGGGGGGGTAGAACTGACTTGAGGAAATGCGTATTGAAAATGCTAGATGTATTCAGATAATTCCCTGATTCTGACATGAATACCCATCTTTGGCAAGGAACTGTTCTGGTATTTGCGATTCTGGTTTCAGTTTCAGCTATTTAGCAGTAGAGTGTCAAAGGGATGAGGGATTGGGTGTGTGTTCAAAAAATTTTCTCAAATTTATCCTAAATAATTAAGTCATCCTAGACAAGGACACGACACCAACTTTTTTGAATATGGGACTTATAAGTGCCTTTCGTGGGTTTACTCTAGGGTTGCTTACACATCCTGTATATACGGGATTGTCCTGCATTACTATTTGTCCTGTTTTCCTAAACTCAGTCAGTTTAGACAATTGAAGTAATTTTGATTTGTCATTATAATTTTAAAATGACTGCGTCCAATTTTATAATTATGTGAAAGAAGAAAATGATATAATTAAGAAAGCAAAGTTTAAAATATGACTGAGCTAAAGGGATTGGCATTGTACCATTTCTTTTTATGATTCTACATGTTCATTTTATCAGATTGCTTAAAAAAAACTATTGATTTTTTAATGTGAGTAAAATGCCAAACCATTACCTACCTACATTTTTCATGTTTTATTCTTTGCTCTTAATCGCCCTGTATCAGTCGCTTGACAAATATGGCAACCCCAATACTGTATACCCTTGATACATACATATATCTTGGAGTTAGTGGTGTAGAGCGTCGGTTATTGGTGGTACTGCGTATTGAAACATGTTCAGATATCTCACCGGTCTGGAAAAGGCCTTACACCCTTTCTCTGGATAGGCTGGACCGGTGTGGGTTTTAAATTTTAAAAAAACACATTTTCAGATAGATCTAAATTAATTGGTAAGCCATCCTGACATGGACGCCTATCCTTGAGCAAGGGGCTTTGATGTATATCTTGTGTAAAAAGTTTGACCAATAATTACGTTAGATACATACTTGCCATAACGAGTCTAATAAATATTTTCGTTGCATGGTGTTATTTTATTAATGGTAGGAGGGGACTTGGGTGGGTGGGGCGGTATCTAATAGGAATGATTTTTTCGAGATTCGGTTCTAATGAAGATCTGCCGTCTAATAGGACTGATTTTCTGAGACTGGTTCTAATGAAGATCAACAGTCTTAATAGGAACTGATTTTAGAGTCTTGGTCTAATGAAGACCAGCCTGCTCCAATAGGGACTGGATTTTTTCGAGACTCGGTTCTAAATGAAGATCAACAGTCTGTCAGGAACTGATTTCGATTCGGTTCTAATGAAGATCTGCCGTCTAATAGGACTGAGTTTTGTGAGACTTGGTCTAATGAAGATCTGCCGTCTAATAGGACCGATTTTCGAGACCTCGGTCTCTAAATGAAGATCAACAGTCTAATAGGAACCGATTTTAGAGTCTTGGTTCTAAATGAAGATCTGCTGCCCAATAGGGACTGATTTTCTATATTCTGCCTCTAAATGAAGCATCAACAGTCTAATAGAACTGATTTTCAAGGCCCGGTTCTAATGAAGTTCAGCCAGCTCCACTAGGAACTGATTGAGATTCGGTCTTAAATGAAGATTCGCCGTCTAATAGGGACTGAGCTTTAGAGACTTGGTTCTAAATGAAGATCTGCCGTCTAATAGGATCGATTTTCGAGACTCGGTTCTAGCCGTAGAAGATCTGCCCATGTGGTATTGATTGTCATATCTGATGCCATGGATCGAACAGCCCTTACAGTCGCTGGGTGGATATTTTGAGAATGGGATGCTGGGTTAAAGTCACTATGGTTACTGGACACCATTTTAAAACTCTGAACGGTTTATTATCTGTCACTATTATCGCTTCAAAGCAATACAGTTAAATAGCATTTAATATTATTTCATGATTACAGAGTTAAATGCATGAAAGGCTCGAACGCAGTGCCTACATGAATCCATGTATCGCTCTCCTTCTACAGGTATGAGATAACAACTTAACTGCTTAGCACTTTACTGACAAGCGTGCATTTACCATTTAGCTATATTATGTCATAAGAAGATATTAACTTTAGTGAAATTTGCCAAAGAAAGGAAAATAGGATGCATGTAACGGAGGAGAAATGAAGACAGAGAACTGAGTGCATCAAATGAATTCGTTTGGTAAGAGAATGATTCATCGGTGCAACGCATCTACAATTTCTGTGAATATGCGAATTGTAAACATTTTTTATGAAGGTATTAACGTTAGTATTATTAGTAGAATTTCTCAAAAAGGCAGAAGAATTAATGAAAGGAAGGGAACAAAAGAGTGAAACTATTGTATCATGATCCAGTACCGTAGCAAGAGGGTACAGATGTCTTGGTGCCCCTATTTGGGGTGCCTGTGAGAATATTTTATGTTTAAGATTTCCACGCCAGAGGCTCTGATGAATCAGACTAGGAGGGAGCGAAAAGAATTACTGGGAAAGCCGGGTTCCATTTATTCAGTTACGCCAATGGCAGTGATCTAATTTTATTAGTGAATGTGACTACGAGTAAATGTATCTACATTTGCTTGAAGCTACGTACGCATAAGTCTTCTTCATGCTACATGCAGAAGATAGTAAAGATGCTAGAAAATCGTATCAAAATAAGGAATAATAGTTGTTTGTATGGAGAGAAATGTAGACAGAAAAAGAAGTAGTAATTTTATTTTATTAGTGCATGCATCTCACTTGGCTCTGAAGCTGTTTGAAGACATGGAACTGTAGATATCTTCTTATGGTACTATGCAGAATAGAAGGATTAAAGTCAGTAAAATTACAAAGTGAGGAATAATAGATGCTTGTAGGAGGAGAATTGACAGAAAACAAATAATTTTATTTTATTAGTGCATGACTCACGGCTTCAGCTTCTTGAAGACATGGACTGTGATATCATCTATATGGTACATGCAGAATAAGAAGGATTAACGTCAGTAAATTTACCAAAGTGAGGAATAATAGATGCATGTATGGAGGAGAATGTAGACAGAAACAAGTAATTTATTTTATAGTGCATGCATTCATGCTCAGTGTTTAGAAGACATGAACTGTAGAATTCTCTAGTAATGCAGAATAAGAAGGATAACGCCGCAAAATTACCAAAGTGAGGAATAACAGATGCTGTATGGGAGGAGAATGTAGATAGAAAACAAGTAATTCATTTTATTAGTGCATGCATTCACGGCTCGTTATTGCTTGAAGACATGGAACTTAGATATCTTCTTATGGTACATGCAGAATAAGAAGGGATTAACGTCAGTAAAATCCACAAAGTGAGGGAATAATAATGCAGTACGGAGGAGAATGTAGACAGAAAACAAGTTATTTTATTTTATTAGTGATGCATCACGCTCAGCTTGTTTGAAGATGGAACTGTAGATATTTCCTTATGGTTCATGCAGAATAAGAAGGAATAACATATAAAATTTACCAAAGGAGGAATAACTATATGCCAAGGAGGAGAATGTGGTATGAAAAAAAGTAATTTTATTATTGAAGTGCATGCATCCACGGCCTTCCAGCTGTTTGAAGACATGGAACTCTAGATATCTCTCTTGCTCATATGCAGACAAGAAGGATTAACGTCAGTAAAATTTACCTAAGAGGAATACATAATGCAGTACGGAGAAGAATGTAGATGAAAACTAAACGTGTCATGTGCATTGATTTTTTAGTGAATCTTATTCATGTGCAGATGTATTCACAGTTTGTTAAACAGTCACTCATCCCTGTGTTTTTTAACTGAAGGAAACTTTAATTTAATTAGATTAAATAGATTTCCAAAGCATGAAACGCATAAAATGGACTGCAACCATATAAATTGCTATATTAAATCCTCCGCACTGTGCATTTGCTGTTTTTCTTAACGTTTTTAAAAGAACGTTACCAAAAAAAGTAAACAAATGAATAAAAGGCACATAAAATGCAAAATGAATGCATATTCCGAGATCCTTAAAAAGTTGATGAAATGAAAAACAGGCAACCCACCTCTCAAACAAAAGCATCATTTAGAGGCACCGAACATTACTTAAGAAAATACGCTCTGCATGCGGGAGAAAAATGGAGGAGCCATAAAACTCGGCTTTCTCTGAATCAAAGAAACAAATAAGCGTGAAAAATGCGGGCGTTCAGCTCGAAATTGGTGAAAAATGATTAATCCGTAAAGCAACATAAAATGATTTTGTTCTACATCAACTCGCCGATTTAAGAGATGCTCGTGTTTCACTCGCCGTCATTTGTTTTGCATAAATAACCTCACCCTTCAACACAACATTCACAAACGGAGCGTTGTTGATTTTTTTGCCAGCAGCTTTTGTTTATGGACTTCGCGAAACGGGTAATTATTTTTCTCCGCATTGTTTTTCGTTCCATGTGCGCTTCTGCTGCTACAGCAGTTAAAAAAGGAGGAAGAAATATGAAGCATAAATTCAAAAATCGCATACTTAATCCCCATTTTTTAGCTATTTCCCCTCCTCGATTTTCTTTGGGGAGTTCATTTTAAATTAAAAGATGTTTCTCTCATTAAACGATGAAAAAGTTGCGTAAATGAAAAAACATATCTCTCCCCCAAAAAAGCGAAACGGTAAATGTGATAGACCGCTTTAAAATACCACTGTTTTATGGAAGTTTTGATAAACACCATCTTCCGTTTTCTTAATTGCCTTAACGCATGTTTTTAAATTTTGTGTTAACTAGTAAATGTTCCGAGTGAACCTCCGTCATTTAGGTTCGAAGTTTATGGTGAAAGTTCTTTGAACTGTGTGATTTAAAATATAGTAATAGCACATTAATGTTAAACTGCTTTACCATATTGATACAATTCTATTTTATGTGTACTGCTTCAGTAGGTTTCAGCACAACCGCACGCCACTGGTTAAAGGTAACAACCCTCACGTAACTTCCAGTGGCATAACGACCGGGGGGGCGGCAAAGGGATATAGATACCCTAGGCGCCTGTCTTAGGGGGCGCCATGGAGACAAAACAGTAGCGCATTTATTTCATCTTTTAAAGCTAAGTATGATCATGGAGTGAAAAAATAACACCGTGAACGGGAGCCATTTACGCGCATTAAGCCACTGATGGAAAATGAGAGAGAAAAAAATCATATCACACCCCGGGACGTTATTTACCCTCGCTACGCCGCTGGTAACTTCAGAAAGTTATATTAATGTAACTAAAGTGAACACTGCAATGCGAAACACATTGATGCATACATATTACAAATGAAAAAGACCAGCTCCTGTAAAAGCAGTCTAAATAATCATGGCAGAATATTTTTTTTTTTAAATTTTAAAGTGTTTTTGCATCGCGGTGCTTATTTTAGTTTAGATAAAATTAAAAACCCTATTTGAAGTTACGTAAGTCCTATTACCTTTAACCAGTGACGAACAGTTGTTCCAAAACCTACTGAAACCTTACACATAATAAGCACAATATTATCCATATAAATTTTGCTGATGCATTATGTATTAGCTCGCGTAAAAAGTTTCGTTTCGTGGTTTATCTCTTTCTTTACAGCTCTCATGTTGCTTCAAAACGGGACGTTAATATAACTAAAACTTAAAAATAAAAATACTAAACCTCCTTCACTACGCGCAAATGCGGACACAACACACCAGCTCCGACAAGTCACGTGATAGGTGTGAAAGAGAAAATATTCTTTAATAAGAATGAAATCAGAGGAACCAATAGAGAGATATCAAGCTGGCGAGATGAAGCACGAATCACTTTCTTACTTTAAAAACTCATTTCTTACATCGCGCTCACGATCGGCTGGAAAGCCAGCAAGACTGAAGGGAAGAGTGATACAATATGTGACCTCTCCTGCTGCGTTCCTTTTACCTTATCTCGGTTCTGTCCATTCACACAATCATCAGCCTCGACAATTTCTTAATTTCAAAGTTTTGAAGAGGAAAGAAAATGTAACATGCATCTAGACTGCGTTGGGGAAAACAAACTGCTTATTTAAGCACCGCTTCACTTGCTTCGGTTGAACGCACGCCACAACATTTAGCACTGTTTTACAAAAAAAAATTCATCTGTTTTCTTAATAGATGCACGATAATGAATACTTTTTCACTTTCACTGGCGAGATGAAGCACGAATCACTTGCTTACTTTAAAAACTCATTTCTTACATCGCACTCACGATCGGCTGGAAAGCCAGCAATTAATTTCAGCCCTTCTTAATAATAAATTTAGTTCATGAAATTTCATTACAAGAAAGTGTTAGGAATTCTAAATATAACTCTTACTAACAAACTTTCTCTAAATTTTCGTAATCCAAAAGCATTAACATTATCATCTAGAATAGAGATTTTTTTATTTTTACTTGTGATTCCATTTCAATTAGAAAAATAGTCCGCCATCCCGTTTATCAAATACAAATAATAAAAATAGGTTAAAACAATATTAATTACTAGTAATACATTTTTTTGAAAAATTTCAATAAAATTTTATACATTACGTACATTACTTGCTTGTAATAAAGAGTGATAAAAGCATTCTTTAACTGTATTTTCAACGAACCGAAATTAATTTACGCTACCGCATGATGCGCATCCATAGTTAAGCTGTAACAGCAATAATAGCAGGAGAGTTGAATAAAATCTTTCAAGTGAAAATATATAGAAAAAAAGGTGCAAAGAAGGGAAAAAAAAGAAATACAAGTATCATGTTCGGTACTTTTTCTTCTTAAAATTTTTCCCAACTTCACTGTGCATAAAATATTGAAAAAAATTAATAAAATAATCGTAATACAATTTCATTCGCATCCTTATCATTTTAATACTGCGAAGTGACCAAGTGAAAAGAAAAGAAAAATTATTGAATCTTTGAATATTGAACACTGATGATATATTGAAATGCACCATTTTTTCTGAGACAAAGATGACATTTTAAAACTACAAGAACGCTTTAACTCATTTTTCTTTTCCCTTTGATCTTGGTCACATTAGCAGTACTCCGACGATATGTTTGTTATGCTTCCGGCGAGCTACACATGCATGAACACGCAACTCTGTTCCCTAGTTAAAAGTTAAGTACATTTTGACATATTTTGACGCCATTTTAAAATTTTTTTCTTAATTTACGATGATTGACTCTTAAATTGAAGTATTAGAAGAAAGAAAAGGAGTACATAGTAGGGCGGATAGAAAAGTATAGGACAAAAAATATGGGGAAATAACTTTTGGCGAGGGGTGGGAAAGTTGTGTCTTAGGTATATTAGTTTATATAATTTTTTTATTGAAATCCATTCATATCTTTTGGTGCCTCAAGCGCCCCGAAAATAATTAAAAATTGAAATTTTTGTGAAAATTTACAATTTTTTTTTTTTTTTTCGAAATAACTTTTGGCGCGGGGTGGGAAAGTTGTGTATTAGGTATATTAGTTTACGAGCATTTTTTTATTGAAATCCATTCATATTTTCCAGTGCCCCAAGTGCCCAAAAAATAAATAAAAAAGGACATTTTTTGGAAATTTATGAAAAAATATTTTCAAAATTCGCTTTAGCGCAGGGTAAAAAAGTTTTGATTTGGGTATATTAGTTTACGTTTTTTTTAAATATTATTCAAATTTATTCATATCTTCTGGTGGTCCAAGCGCCCCAAATATAGTTAAAAATTGCCATTTTTACGATTTTGACTCATTCAAACCCCAAGGGAGGGAGGAATAAAAGAACGCTTTTGCCGAAGTTTCCCCTGTAGCGATGTGTTTTTGTTTAGGAAAAGTAGAGATTATGGCGTAGTTTATCTTTGTCTTCTAAATAAAGTGAAATTTTGTTATATTGTAAAATATAAAAAAAGAAGAAAAGGTAGTTGTGGGTCCGTGAATAATATTATAAAAACAAAAATAATTTTATTCATTTAATAATAAAAATAAATAATTTTTCATTCTCTCCTATGCGTTTTTCCCTGTGAAATCGTTTCTTTAACGCAATTTTTTAAAATTTTTTATTCAAAATTTACATAAAAATCGTTTGTTTGCAAATATTTAAGTGTCTTGGGGCACCAGAAGAAATTAAACAAAGTTGAAAAAATTTTATATGTATGCTAGTACACATAAAAGACAACTTTTGCAACCTACGCTGATTATTCTATCCACACTTTGAATTTTCGATCCACCCTAGTACATAGTGCCATTTATACGTTTTTTCCCCTTTTTGTCAGCACCATTATCAACCGTTTTACAGATTTATGACTCAATGAATATAATTTAGCGCTTTCATAAATTTGACTGGAATCACAACAATTATTTAAAAAGTTACGCTCTAACCTAAGTTTTTATGGCATATACATATTCATATAATCTTCTGTGGTTAGCTTTTAAAATTTTTATTAATGAAATACGAGAGGTGAAACACTTTGGCATGATTTATTAAAATTCTTAAGAAGCGTCAATAAAAAAATATTTGAATATGCCTGTTTACAAAAAGCACGATGTCAAGAACAGCGAAGCGTCACATGCTGCCAAAAAAGAAAACTAAAATATTTTACTTCAACACTGTTTTGATCATTTCCCGTTTTTAATTTTAATCAATGTTCATATTTCTGGACAAAAACCTAATTTAGACAACTTTTTCCAACGTACTTGTTTCTCAGAAATTCAAGCAGCTAGTTCTTCATAAAATAATGATAATAATAATAATGCAAACTTTTTCTAGAAATTTCATAAATACTTTTTCTCCATGGCGTTATTTTTTAAAAAATAAATAAATATCTTTTTCTTCCGGCACTAAATTTTTCCTAGAATTATAACAACCTTAAAAAATAACCCCTAAAACTTCGACGGAAGAAAGAACCTTCAGGCATTTTTAACAAAGTATACATCTTAAGCGAATGCCTTTGAGGCAGAAAAAAGGATAAAAAATGACCTCTTTAAGCGGCAAAAGGGGCAAAAAAAAAGGGTCACCAAAGTATTGCCTATCGTTACAATAATAGAGGACGATCACCGCAAGACCCTTATTAATTCTAGAATTAAGTAAGCGAGGCCAAGATTGAAGCCTTTTTACCCAAAGATAAGCCAAATTAATGCAGACACCGTGTTTAATTACATTCATTAGGCTGTGGCACTAAGAAGCAGAGGCGCAAATGTGTCCAAGTTGCGACTTTTTTTGGCGACTTTTCCCCCCTTTTCTCTTTTACTGCCCCCCGTGACGAAACTTGACAACGAAAACTGCACTCGAGGGGTTAATTGTTGTGACAGAGTGACAAGTTACGAGGCTAAAAGTACTTTAAATAAATTAGCTGATAATGAGAATTAATATTTAGAAAATTAGGGACGTTTATTGGAAGGAAGGTTGCGTAGTATTTTTTTTTTCCGCGACTTCTGAAAAACGAAGAAGTAAGATAAAAAAAAAAGCAGTATAAAATAAAATCTTTAATGACACTGTCGCTTTTTGACCTGGATGTAACAAAGGTCAACAGGTGGTTTTATACAACAGTTTGCTCTCTCTTTTCTATCGAAGAATTAGCACAGAGGTTGTTTTTTCCCCCTGTCCTTTGGTTAAAAATATTCGGAACATTTTCTCTAGGTGTCCTTTGGAAATCCATCATTGAATTTAGCATTTTGCGAAAAGAAAGTGTAGGCTAGGATCTGTTTTTTGCATCACAGTTACAAAAGGGTATTAACGTTGAAATTCAATTAGTAATTTAGTTAATAATCTGATCTCTGATTGGTGACTGATTCAGAACTAGCTGTACCCATTGGGGCTTCTACATGACATATTTCAAAAACCTATGCACAACTAAAGAAAGTACCTTCCAGGTACATTAAACATCCAGGTTCAAATCAAGTTCTTTGCAAGGTGTAAAGGAAACATCTATTAGCGTTCGGAGATTTTGGACCTTAAGATTTTGTGCGCTTCGTAAAACGCCACATCACTGATGTGGACTATTTTGGGACGGACCTTAGAATCATTGCCTATCTCAAATGATAGAGACAATACGAGAGCCGATAGTACCTCGCCATATTTCCACACCATACCAGCAGGAGGATGTTTGATCTTTGACATCAGATTTAACGTGCATCAGAATCTATACATGGAGGATCTTTGGAGGAATCGTATTTAGAATGTCGAATCATCCCGTCCCGAAGCCAAGATCTTACTATCAAATTAAGCGTTAGGAATAAATCTAATATAAAGCCTTAATCTAATATAAAGCTTAAGTCTACGAAAAATTATAAAGCCTTAGGAATAAATTCAGCTCTGAAGATTCAAGGGTTGCAGGATCATTCAATTACTAAAAATCAATAAAATGAAATCACTAAAAACTTATAAAGCTTTTTTTTAAAAAGGGCTACATTTCTATTGAAACATCGCTTTTTCTAGACCTGGTAAGAGGATTAAAAGTAAAACCATTCAAAAGTTCTGTACTAGATTGCTTTTATAGCTGTGTTCCACAGCTAAGAAAAGATATTTTAAGATACCTACCATCACTGTAATAGTCAGTCGAAATTCCCTGACAGATATATATGACTGTAACAGATTTATCTCTTTTGTGTAAACAACCAGCAAAAAACAACAAAAAAGTCTAGCCAATTTTCTGATCATCAAATAGTTCAATGAGAAGAAAAGAAACTTTTACGACATCTACTATCACTATAGATTCTATGACTTTTCTAACCATAGCACTGCATACTGTAATAGTCAGTTTGAAATTCCATAATATATATATATATAGTTATATATTTTTTTGAAACCATTAAAACTCAAATAACATTTTCATCATATACACCTATTAAACCCTCATTTAAAATTAAATATAATAATCAATATAACCTAATATTATTCCCACAATGAAATACAGAAAGCTAATAAGATTAAAAACTATTGCTATGAAAAAGCCAATCAAGATATGGAATTCCAACAATCAAATGCTAATCGACCTTAGAAATCGATTATGTCACATTATTTCGAAATATATAGGCACCAACCTTCTGTGAGGACCAATTGTTGGAAAAAGACAACAAATATAGGAGTAAATCTCCAAAATATTAAGAAAAGAACGAGAAAATTAAATAAATGCTTACTGATTCAAAGTCATAGCAAAAAATGCCAAAAGCTAAATATGAATTACAGTTTATATATATATTCAACGAAAAAGTCATGTAGTCAATTTTCTGATCATCGAAGATTTTAATCAGAATAAAAGAAACATCTACGACCTTTTCCATCAATATATAGATTTGGAGACTTCTCTACCCATAGCACTACATAGTTTAATAGTCAGTCGAAATTCCCAGTATCTGTTACTGACAGTTATGTATGTCCGCGACAGATTTGTCTCTTTCGTGTCAACAACTAGCAAAAAATAAGTCTGGACGCTTTTCTGATCATCAAAGAGTTCAATCAGTAAACTTAGTAAAAAATTCTTTTCCCCTCTTGTACGCAACTAGATAAGAACGAACCAGTACAAATAACAATGAAACGAACTCCAGATATTTCCATACCAACCCCAAAGAAAGCCTCGGAACTAGAGAATCGCGCTTACTAGCGTCTCAATCCCCGAGACGGAAAATGTTGTCCTGTCACATCTAGGTTTCAAGTCGTCGGCATTGATAATAAAAGAGCGAGATCTTGCTCTCCTTTCTCAACCCGACTTTATTGCTGGTGACAATATTGTCCCCTTCTGCAGTACACAGCCCTGAGACCTATTTTACATTCCGACAAACCCATATCTCCGATTGGAGACCCTTTCAGATCCAACAGGCAGAAAATCGAGGTTGTCATGTCTTTAACGAACCGTGCGCCCCTTTTAAATTTCCAGACCGAAGACAAAATCCCCGTCGGCGAAGATCAAAGGAAAGCTACTGAGTATTGAGACAGGGGTGGTCTATGCAAAGTATCTGGATGCCTGCCCTCACCGCCACACTCCATTCGTTTCGGGTTTACCCCTATTGGTTATTTAAAGGATCCCGCTACAATGATTGAAGAGCTACTTGAGATGTTTTTAAGTAAAACGTTGGGTGTTTTGTTTCGAAAAATAAAAATGGATAAAATTCTGGATGTTTGCTTGAAAAGATGTTTTATTTGAAATATCAAAAGCACCTATTATTGTCTCATAATTGATGTATATGGTTTTTAGCGGTAAATAAGGTTCAAATATACAATGTGGTCATAAATTATTGGACCCATTTCAAAAATTAATTTAAAAAATTAATAATGTCACAACTGCGGGTTTTTTTTTTTTAAATGAGAGACCAAATAAAAAAGGGTTTTTTTTTTTTTTCAGATGGTGGCGTACCATTACGACGTTCTAAATTTGCTACAGCGAGAGATTTCCAGGCGCAATGACTACCGATCAACTTTAACCGATGCTCGTTTCCTTGTTTCTCTCATATTGTAGTTTTTCTTTAATACCTCGAAAACTATTCAATTTTCGAAGTACAATTGCTTTAACAAATTAAAGAACGTAAAATTCCCTACAAATCCATGTATTTTTTTTTTTCAAGCTTTAATAGTTTTTGAGGTAATGGCTCTCAAATAAATGGGAGAGATATTACGACCACCGTAACAGCATGTTGCTTATTTGGGAAAAAAAAACTTTTTTAAAATGCGCTCTCATTTAAAAAGATAAAAACGTAGTTATAATATTTTTAGTTTTTTTTATTATTAATTTTTGAAATGGTCCCAATAATTTATGACCACCCTGTATTATACAGTGGAACTTGACTTACTCAACTACTTTTAAACTGATTTCATTGGTAATTCCAATTTTTATCTGCTCTCTTGAATTTCCTATTAACATGATGTTAGAATACCATTTATTATTCGAATTTATGTTGGTGAATTTGATGTCGAAACTAAAAATTGAAATAATTATATACGTTCCACCTTGTTTGCTCAAAAACTGTAAGTGAATATTTTTTAAGGCATTTAATTCACTAAAGAACTTTACTGCACTACAATGTATTCAATCAAAAATGCTTTTTAAAAAAAAAGAACTCTTTGATGTGAATTTAACCGCTTATTTTGAAGTTTTATAGAACAATTCTGATATTATAAAAGAACTTTACTTTTTTGTTTATTTATTGAAATCATTATTGTCAAAATTATTAAAAAAGATTATTAATTTATTTATTTACTATTACTTTTATTTATTAATTATGTATTATTTATTAAGACTGCTAAATATTAAAAATAAATCTCAACCGGCCTTTTTAGTTTAAAAATTGTGTTTTTCTCTTGCTTCATTTTAATACCCAGTTTTTCTTAATTCGAATTTTTGGACAAATCGAGTTTTCGTTGTGGTCCCATCAACTTCGAATCAGCCAAGTTATATTAACAAACCAAGTTATTGTACATCCGAAATATAGATGATATTTCAAAATAATTTAAGCAAATGTGGTTCGTGTAAAATTTAGAACACACGTTTTCATTTTTGAAAATGAGCTCATACAATTTTATAAATGCTGTTAATTAATGTTCTAGAATAACGAGGTATCTGAATGGATGATTTTAATAAAATAAATGAAGATGATTCGAAAATGCTACGTCTACTAACTAAAAAAAATTTTAAGACTCTTTGAACATATAATTAAAATATATTTTATTGTAATTTATGAGCGATGGAATAAATAGTAGCATAAAAAATAAATTGCTGATGATTTTTCAACTGCTGTTGTTGAAAGTAAGTGTATATTCGCTTCCTCAGCTAACTACACAGAATTTGCACTAAAAATTTTATTTTTAGAATTAACTAGCTTTCGTAAGATACTCTACTCCAAATACTTCTATCTTTCTGTGATTTAGATGAAAGGAAACTATGATCGAAACGTCACTAGAAAATGTTTAGTAAAGTTTCGTATGAATCAGGAAATGCAACCAAATGTAGATAAAATAAATCACTGAACAGTATTTGGGGATATGATTAAAACTTCGTAAAAAGACAAAAGTACTTTAAATACAGTTTGCAGTGATATTTTGGCTATTGTGGAAATGATAATTTTGGAAAAATTTCTATATAAGCTGTTGAAAATGGGATTTTCTCCCAATTTTGACCTAATACGTTTTTTCTTTTTTTTTCCTCCCGAAATCGATCCATATATTTGGGTTTCGGATAAATTGATTTCTAATCTGTTAATTAAAATAACTTAAAGAAAACTATTTAAACTAAGAAACAAGAGAAAAAATTTCCACGTGTTTTTAAACCCGCCTAATTTGAGTCAAGATATACAAAACTGGATGAGTTTCTTTTGAGTCAGAATAACATTCAGAAACATATAATTGGATGAGAAATTTCACTTAAAAAATAAACTATAAAACAACAGTGTTTCATTATTAAAAGTTTTAAAATTTTTTGATAATAGAAACAAATTTTCAACCGAGAATAAATAAAATTCTCTTGCACCCGAACACGAAGCAAACGTCCCCTATATGTTGTTCAGACTTTCAACAAGGAAATCACGCGAAGAAATGTATATTCCGAAATACACCAAAGAGAAATAAGCCCCTATTCTGTGAGAAGAGAGGGGGAGGAAAAGAATGAAGGGAATAGAAAGAGGAGAAATCGAGACGGGGGTGGAGAAAGTTCTGTCCCCCCCCCCCATCGTTCTAATCGCCCTAAGGCATCACTTCGCGCTGAGTATTGTAGCACGCCTTGTCAAACACGAAGGTGACCGTGTAATCCCAGTCGTTGCTGGATTTAAAGTTGAAGTATGCATATAGAAAAAAGGGAGGGGGGATGGAACACAGAGACATTTGAACCACCGCATGTCGGTAGCTATAGCCTCCGGGTAGGTTCGAAAAAATACGCTGTGGAGAATCGAATGCAGAATGAGAGGGAGAGCGCAAATTGGAAGGGAGAAGGAAAAAATGGGTCACGCTACTACTAGGTAATATGTTTGTATAAGTGCTAATATTGATTGAGATAAGAGTGTCTTATTATCTAAATACAAAGCCAGGATTAAACTAACTGTGCAAAAGTTAAGAGGAATTGTGCTAGCTATTTACTGAGGAACTGAATAGAAGCGATTATTGTAGGGAAAGGGAGAGTGCAAATTGGAAGGTAGAAGGGGAAAAGTATGGCAAATTACCAATTCCTGATGTGTTTATAGAACTTCTAATATTGATTGAGATAAGAGAACATTATTACATAAATACAAAGCCAAGATTTAAAAAAAAAAAAAAACTGTGTAAAATTTGAATTGTTTCAGAGCGTCGTATATGTAGCATTCAAAAATAACATTATTTTTTGAAAAAATTGCTCTTGAGTATAAAGAATCGATGGATCGTCAGCATAGGCGGCTGGTGCACCAAAAAAGTGGGGGGTCAAAAGAGATGCGAGTGTGTGGGTGGGTGGGGCGCCCCTAAAGCTTTTTTTTTTTTTTTTTTTTTTTTTAAATTGGGCTATTTTATTGGATTTCAACGTCATGATTAAATTTTCTTCGACCTTCTAAAAAAATTCGGGACACGGCTCTAAACTCGAACGGATTACCGTAGACTCCCTCCTTCCAATTAACCCATTTCACTTGTGAAATGATAACATGAGAAAAATATAAAACACCTCACATATTAAGTCAGTTCTTCTTTCTTTAAACTCGTGAATCGAATTAACATGTCATCACAGAACGGCGTACTCCCAAACACAGAAACAGCAGGTCAGTTATAAATTTATTTATTTGATATTATACAATATACATCCGTATTATAAATTAGAAGAAAAATAGCCTGCTATTTTTGTTTTCCACAAATTGGTCTATTACCTCAGTAAATTCAATATCTATAGTATTTTCGATCTTCAAAACAGCAAGTGCAAAAAGCCTCTCTTGATACATACTATTTCTAAGGTATGATTTTAAAGATCTTAAGCATGAAAAACTTCTCTCACATGATGCAGTTGAGACAGGTATCAAAAGAAGAATTTGGATTAGTTTTGTCAAGTATGGAAATGTACACAGAGTTCCTTTTCAACAAGAAAATTGCACCTTTTCCTCAGTTCTGTTTTCTCCGTGGATATTTCTGGCAAAGAGTCGATGTATTTTTTATGCATTTTCTGAAAAATCTGTATCTCCCTTTATTTTTTCCATATCAAGATCATATGTTTCAGAGACTTTTTGAAGTGATGCATTTTTTTTATAACTCTTGCTAGCTCGTACTCCTTTTCTTCTCTCGGTATGTGTATTGGGTTTCCTATCATAATTTTTTTGATGGATCATTAATTTTGAACTTCGAAAAGTGTGTGGGGGGGGTCAAGGCCCCTTTACTTTTGGAAGTGAGGGGGCAGTTGGGGCCCCGGCCCCCCCCCCCGACGAGCCGCCTATGATCGTCAGTATAAGTAACTAAATTAAAAGCGAAAAACAAACTGGGAAATTTTGGTCCAGTTTCCCGTGCTATTTCCTGGCAAACATGAAATCATGAGATATTTCGTGTTTATATCTCATGAATCAAAATAATCGTCTATTGAGAATGAATTTAATCTAATGAAAATAATCATGAGATATTTCATGTTTCAATTGCCACCTATATATATAATGTTATTCCGTTTAGTAAAGTGTACAGGCAGTTGAAGAAGATTTCAGTCGTTAAAGTCCAAAACAATTTATTGCATTTCGAAAATGGGCACAATTAAATTAGTTGTAGAGTACTCAATGATAGATAGATTAAACTTTTAAAAGATTATGGGAACATTAAAGCCGTGGCCAGGAGTAAAGAATTACGCCTAAAACGGCGCGAGTTGCTCAGTGCGTTACATGATTACAAAAAAGGAAGTTACACAGACGCAGCGAGTTTTTACAATACCGAAAAGGGAAAAGTACCGAAGTTGAGGTTCGAGAAATAGTGCGACTCCTGCCAGTCTAGTTAAAGTCGGAGTACTTTTATCTTAGGATTGAAGTAGAAGTAATTCGTTCGTAATTAAAAATTAACTGTCGTTAAAAAGGATTTATTTTAAAGATGAGAAAATAAGGATTTATTTTAAAGATGAGAAAATAA